>PVJI01003240.1:0-127526 GCA_004026765.1 Micronycteris hirsuta
GGGGACTTCTCTTCCTGGCACTGGAACCCTGTTGGGTCCCAGGGTGGGGCTGGGACTTATTGCTCCCATGATATCCCCCCTGAGTTTTTATCCACCACATGTGGGTGTTGGACCTGTCTGTTCAGTGTCTGTGCCCCTCCTACCAGTCTTGGTGGATGTGGTTTCTTCAATGTTGTAGTTGTCAAGACTTCCAGTAACTTTCTGACATGGTTCTGCATGATGTTTCTGTGTTTTAGTTGTAATTTTGATGTGGTTGTGGGATGCGGCAATTGACGTCTGCCTATGCCACTATATTGACTGTAAGTCCGCATTGTTTTGCGTGGTCATGTTACTATGGTTTCAGTATATATTGGATTGGCCAAAAAGTTCATTCTGTTTTTTTCATAAGATGGTTATAATAGTGCTTGGTTGTCTTTAACTTCATTTGAAACAATTTTGTTAAATTGTATTTTGTGGCAGCTGTCATATCAGTGTGCATTTAAAAAAACATTAAAATTGGTGAATTTTTTTGTGTAGCCATTTTAATATTGAAGATGGAAGAAAATATGCAAGATTTTGGGCATATTATGCATTATTATTTCAAGAAAGGTAAAATGCATTGAAATGGATAAGATTTGTGCCGTGTGTGGAGAAGGTGCTATGCCTGATGGAACATCTCTCTTGCTGGATGATGCTCCAAGGTCAGGTAGACCAGTTGACAGTGATCAAATCAAGACATTAATTGAGAATAGTCAGCGTTCTGCCATGTGGAAAATAGCCAACATACTCAAAATATCCAAATCAATAAAGTTATTGGTGAAAATGAAAATTGTATTCTATGGGAAAAAACTAAATGAGTTAATTGGCCAACCCAATATTGTGAATTTACGTTATGAACAGATCATTTAATAGTCTTCATTTTTATACTGAATTTGACAGACCTAATTTTTTAAAACGTTCCCAAGAAAGGGAAAACTTCATAGTGTCATAGAAAGGTAATGTTCATAGCAGAGTCTCCGATTTGATTGTTTATAAGAGTTCTCTGGAGAACATTCTAAAATTAAGATTTCTAACCTCTAATTTCAAAGATTCTGACTGAGGAGAGCCAGAATAAGCCTGAGGGTGGGCGTTTTAAGATGGCTTTCTCTGAGGTATGTATTTGAACGGATGGTTCATACACACATAAAACTCAAGAGGTAAAAAGGAGTCTGTGGCACCAAATGTCTCGTGCCTCCCCTTGCCGCTCCCCAGAGGCGGTCCCCGCTGCCCTTTTGTGTGTTCTTTCCTACACGGTCTGTGCGTGTTGCGCTGCACTGCGCCTTCTCTCCTCGTGTTACCGTATGTCTCGGAGTCTTGTAGCTCGTTCCGTGTGGGTACACAGGGAACACCGTGACTCTGACAAGCACGACAGGGTCTTTGCAAATTGGGTGGTTTTTTTTTAGTTAGAGGCGGCTCTGATGCAAGTGGTACGTGGATTATGCTTTAATAGACATGCTTCACAGCAGTGACCATAATACATAGTCCAAAACCAGTATTTTTAATTTAATATTAAAGGTGTTTTATTATCAGCCATATAATATATGTAGCAATAAGTAATTGGAATATTCAGCAAGTCATAAAACCCCCATTCTCTGAGCAATTTTAGTCTTCCTTTATTGTGTGCTTAGAGTAATATTTGATGTAAAATAAAACCTGAAACTAGGAAACAATTCTATAACTTACTGCGTGAATATTTTTGAGTAATACTTAAGCTGGTTTCATGTTAAATACAAAGTTGTTATATTCACCTTAATATAATCTCAACTAAGACTAGATAATTAAATTGATCTCAGTTGATTAATCGCTCTTAAAATACACGGATATTTAAGAGTTCAGAAGTAGAAAGGGAAAGTAGCAGCAGAGAGCATACTTTTGGCTTGGGTCGATGTGGGCCTGTATTTAAAGATACATATAATGCAGTGTGAAAGATTCGTGATAAGAAAAAGTTCAGGCTGTTGTAATTTATGTCAAGTTTTGCTCTGAGCTGTAGCAATTTAGGGGGCAATACAATGATAAAAAGAGGTGGGCTGCCTTTTGTTAATGCATGGTGTGGGGTGTTGGAGAGAAGCTAAAAACCTACATTAGCAATCGCATTAATCAGCATTGAGCCCTTTGAACAGGAGCTGCTTTGTGTCCCTCATCTGAACGGTGCCCAACATGAGAGAGAGTGCAGTTCCACTACCCTCTTATCCGTGGTTGCACTTTCCAGTTTGTTATCCACAGTCAACCGTGGTCCAAAAATAGTAAGTAGAAAATTCCAGAAATAGTTCTTAAGTTTTAAATTGTGTGCTGTTCTGAGCAGCATGATGGTATCTCAAGCCATCCCACTCTGTTTTACCGAGGGCGTGAACCATCCCTTTGTCGAGCGCATCCACAATGTATGCGCTACTTGCCTGTTAGTCACCCAGCAATTTAGGTTAGATTGGTTATCAGAAAAAGACTACATTCACATAACTTCTATTCTACTATATTACCCTAATTGTTCTATTTTATTATTAATCTCTTACTGGGCCTAATTAATAGACTAAACTTTATCATAGGTACGTACGTATAGGGTTCGGTAGCGTCTTCGTTTCAGGCGTCCAGCAAAGGTTTGTGGGACGTGTTCCCTACGGTTCAGGGGAAACTACCGCATCTAGTTCCACACTTGGCATTAGTCACGCCATGTCTGGAATACAGTGTTCAGTTCTCGGCATTAGTTTTTGTTTTAATATTTTCTGAAAGTCTATTTTACTTTTTTTTTCAAGATTTTATTTACTTTTAGAGAGAGGGGAAGGGAAAGAGAACAAGCAGAACATCAGTGTGTGGTTGCCTCTTGCACATCTCACGTGGGGGACCTGGCCTGCAACCCAGGCATGTGTCCTGACCAGGAATGGAACCAGTGACCCCTCGGTTTGCAGCCCATGCTCAATCCACTGAGCCACACCAGCCAGGGCTTGGCATTAGTTTTTAAGTGATACAAGAGCATGACTGACATAGTGAATTTGTTTGAAACCATATCATGTTACAGTTGGAACTACAGAGCAATAGGGACAAGAAATGGTGCGGGAGAGAGAAAAGATTGTATCTTCTAATAGGAATGTGGGAAAAATATCAATGGAAGAAACAGCTTTTAAAATGTTAACTGTGACAATAAAATGGAGGTCACTTGCAAAGAATGTGTTGCCCATGTTCATAATTATAACCAACCACTTGTGTAAGATTTGGGTTAAGGTTCTGGCATTTGGTATGAGAGTATCTAAGATGACCAATCTGCCCTGGCTGGTGCAGCTCAGTGGATTGAGCGCGAGTTGGGAACCAAAGGGTCCCGGTTCGATTCCCAGTCAGGGCACATGCCTGGGTTGCGGGCCAGGTCCCCAGTGAGGGCCATGTGAGAGGCAACCATACATTGCTGTTTCTCTTCCTCTCTTTCTCCCTCCCTTCCCCTCTCTCTAAAAATAAATAAATAAGATCTTAAAAAAAAAGCTGAAAATTAAAAAAAAAATTAACTTAAAAAAAAATGATGACCAATCTTTTCCAAGTTTAAAATGCTATTATACTATTAGTCCATGTACCTATTAGAGGTCATTTGAACAGGCTTCAAATGGCCAATTGCCTCAAGGTTGGTAATTATTTCATGGCATCCAAAATAAGATTTTGGAAAAACAGGTGCTGGTTTTGCCATACCTTCTTAACTGTGTCCTGGTTTTCCATAGCACTGAAGTTTCTAAGCATTTTTTCTTTTACCTCTCAACATTTTTCTGCTTCTGCTGCTTCTGAATAGCACTTTTCCTGGATTGTCATCAGCATCTTCTGTGTATGTACACACTATTGATTATCTCATTCATCTTCCAAGTTAGAGACTCCCTTTGTTAAGATTATTTCCAAATCCTGTCTATCCAAACTCCAGTCTTGATTTTTTTCTTTTTGCCTCTAGTATCTACACTATGTACTCAGCCTACAACCCCCAGATTACACCTCTACAGCATCTGTTTGATCATGTAACTGCTACTCAAAAGACCTTCAAGTAACTCCACATCACGATGTTAAACAGCATATAGCCCTGGCCGGATAGTTCAGTTAGAGCGTCATCCCAGTACACCAAGGTTACGGGTTCAATCCCCAGTCAGGGCACGTACAAGAATCAACCAGTGAATGCATAAAGAAGTGGAACAACAAATCGCTGTTTCTCTCCCCCTTTCTCTCAACCTAAAATAATTTTTAAAAAGCAGTACATATTATTTCAACCTCACAACATTCCTACATGGTAGGTATTTAATTCACGTGAGCAAGCCAGGGTTTGAGGATAAGTAACTTGCTGTAATGAAAGATCGTTAGAATTGATACAGCCTTTTGAATTGGGTCAGATCATCAGAAAACTACCTACTTGCAGCGTCCTTTTGACTTGAAAACCTGAGTGTTTGATCTTTATGCCATATACCTCCTATAGATGCGTTTTTAGCCAACCCTCTTTCTGTAGAACTTAAATGCTGAAGACATGGTGTGCAAATAAATGGATTTTAAGTATGCCAATTTTGGTCTGCTGCAAAGGCTTGCACATCAGCCTTTTTCACCCCTCTTTATCTTAAAGAACTTACAAAGCTATATCTCTTTCTAAGGCCAATGGTTAACTGAGGATGGGAAAATAAAGGGAATCCCATTTCCTTTGCTTGGCATTTTAACCCTTACCTGAGCCCAAAGTCAAAACAGATGTCTTATGTACCATATCCAGGATAAGCTATAGCTATGCGTTATTTGGCCACTGTTCAAAACCCTAAGCAAAGGTTCATACTGAAGATTTCACACAGAAATCCTCACTTGACTTCTCTTAAAAATTGGAAGAGCTGATGACACAGGGCATGTGTTCCTCCATGGTAATAATTAGCTAACACTGAGCATAATGGCCACTTCCTGTAGAGGGTAAGTTTGAGACAAAGCCTCTTCAGGCCATTTTACCACAGCCTTCTCCGTTCCCTGTTCTGCCTCCCAGGCTGGCCCTGTGGGCATTCAGTTACTGTGTTACATCAGTGAGGCCAGCCCTTGTGCCTGTAGCTTCTCCCCATGTTAGTGCAACAGCATCTGTCAAATGGAGGCACTGGGAATCTCTAAAAGGACTTCCAGCTCCAAAATGCTTCAGTGCTGTGATCACGTGTTTCCTGCACAGGTGCACCTGGTGTCACCCACATTCAACGTAAAGGGCAGTCACAAAGAAACACTTGCACTTCCTTCATTGATTGTTTCCAGAAAAATGCCAGAAAGGAGGCCTGAACTTTAAGCAAGTTACAGCCTTAAGGGAATCCTTTTTTTTTTTTTTTTATTTTGGAGCAGAGACTGAAATCTAGCTCCAGACAATCTCGCGGTGACACTGGAGCAGCCTGCCTGTCTTCCCGTCTGCTCTCTGGTGGGGCTAAGAGAAAGGTGTAGAAGGAAAGGCTGTGGGAATTAAAAAGGACAAAGATGGGCTAAAAGACTTGCTAGAGGGCAAAATTCTCAATTATATATGTTTTTACACTTTTTATGAAATCTTGGTGTACGTCAAAGATGAAGAGGAGAGGACTTAGTAAAGTGGAAAAGGAGCCTCCATTTAATTATTAATTGAAACCCAATTTATGAGTTTCAGCTCTGGATGAGATGAAGTAAACACACACTTCCCTTTCTCGCCCACTGAATGCAACTATAAAGTCTGGATAAAATGCTGAGAGCACCAATTTGAAGACTCTGAAACATAACTAGTGGCAGACAGATGGGAGAAGATCACACATGAAGTATCATCAGACTGACATGACAGCTTGCCATGATTCTCCTTCCAGAAGTAAACTCACTGCCTAGCCTTGGACGTGAGCACAGCCATGGAGGAGTATGGCAGGGTGTGGTAATCAAAGCCGCAGATTTCTGGTCAGAGGATGAAGACGGAGAGTCCTGGGAACTGGAGCATGCTGGGCAGGTTGGGGAGAGGGAGGAGCTAGCGTAAGTGAGCTCTTCATGTTATTTACAAATAATTTTATAATAATTTTTTCCTGGGCTCAACCGCAAGTTATTTTGTGAGGCCAACATATCCTGATACGAAAACCAGATAAAAACGTACTACAGCCACCCTGGCAAGGTGACATGGTTGGTTGGATTATCATCCTGATATGCCAAGGCTGTGAGTTCAATCCCCAGTCAGGGCACATATGAGAATTAACCAATGAATGCATAAATAAACGGAACAAACAAATGGATGTTTCTCTCTCTCTCTCTGTCTCAAAATCAGTGAATTAAAAAAAAATTACAGCCCTGGCTGGTGTAGCTCAGTGGAATGAGCGCAGGCTGGGAACCAAAGAGTTGCTGGTTTGATTCCCAGTCAGGGCAGATGTCTCCAGTGGGGGGCATGTGAGAGGCAACCATACATTGCTGTTTCTCTCCCTCTTTTTCTCCCTCCCTTCCCTTCTCTCTAAAAAATAAAATCTTAAAAAAAAAATTACATAAAAACATACCACAACCATCCAGGTCTCCAGTTGGGGGTGTGCTAAAGGCAACAGATCAGTGTTTTTCTCCCTCTCTTTCTCCCTTTCTTCCCCTCTCTCTAAAAATAAATAAAAGTCTTTGAAACATACCACGACCAAGTGGACTTTACCTTTGGAATGCAAGCCTGGTTCCATATGTAAAAATTAATCAAAATAGGAATTTTACTACTAAAAATATACAACGAGCCCTGGCTGGTGTAGCTCAGGGGATTGAGTGCGGGCTGTGAACCAGGGGGTCACTCGTTTGATTCCCAGTCGGGGCACATGCCTCGGATGTGGGCCAGGTCCCCAGTGAGGAGCATGCGAGAGGCAACTAAATAATCTAAAAATAAAATCTTTAAAATAAAAATATACAACAAGTTGTATCCTAGAGTAAATAAAATTTAAAGAGATATCTGGGGAAGCCATTGCAGCATAGTATACCAAAGAGTTGCTATTGACAAAGATGTTCAAATCATTTGAATGTGACTCCACTAAAAAGAACTGGACACAGCCGTAAAGAATGACTACCTAAATGGTCAACAGTTGGAAAAATGGGACATCCGTATAGTGAGTCACCACAAATGGTGTTGTAGCTGTGTATTTTCAGCAAGCTGAGCTGCTCACAAATATCGTGCGTAAAACCAGCATCTGTAAGAGCCCGCTTTTGCAATACTCTCATCGACTTTTGTGCATACATACATAGAAAAAGTCCTGACTGCAAACTACTCATTGGTTATCCCTGGGTTATGAGGTCCTGGATGACTTGTTGAACTGATTCAGATGTTTTGACAATGAACATGGAATGCTTTGTTAATAATGAGAAGATAACTTTTTTTGTACTGTTACTAGCATTTATCTTATGCTGAATCACTCCTGGGCCATAAGTTTTTATTTCTTCTGTTTCTTCCGGGATATCTTTTTGTTCTGTGCAGCCTCCTCTTCTGGTTTAGGAACAATCTGCTGTGTTTCAGTAGGATCATCTCAGTGTGGGAGGGAGAGCAAC
Source organism: Micronycteris hirsuta (assembly GCA_004026765.1). Taxonomy (NCBI): domain Eukaryota; kingdom Metazoa; phylum Chordata; class Mammalia; order Chiroptera; family Phyllostomidae; genus Micronycteris; species Micronycteris hirsuta. The sequence continues at coordinate 7,489 of PVJI01003240.1, forward strand.
CTGCCCACGAGCTCTAAATTCTGTGCCGCATCTTGGGAGGTTTGTTCACTTGAATGTGTTCAATGACCAGAGAATCTACATCTAAACTCTTAATTTCAGTTTTACTCTCAGCGTTTTTAAACTTGTGCAGCAAAAATTCAGCACTCTTTGGGACCACTGACCCTGCATCAAGCCGTACTCTTTGGCCTGAGCACACCCACAGACTTTACCAGTGTAACAGCGGAAGGACATGCTTTGCTTCTGTGAAGTGGCATCCTTCAGATGCCTGGTGGCCTGGGCAGTTTCTCAAGTGACCTCAAAGTGAACACGAAGATTTGAAACTCTTGATTCACATGATTTTGTGGGGTTTTCTCGGGGTCAAGTGGATAGTGAACTATTTTCAAAGGTCACCTCAAGCTGCATACAGGAAGAGGAAGAAAAACTTCTTTCTTTGAAAGGGTAAATGAGCAGTGTACATGGGCAGACAATTCACAGAAGAAGTATGTATTCTCAGAGGAAATATAAGTGGCTGACAGCCATATGAAAAATTTTCAACCTTACTAGTAGTCAAATACATACAAATAAAAAAGTAACAAAGGTAGTAGACTTTTTGTGACCCAGATTGACAAAGGTTATAAAGAATGAAAATAATCTGGTCTTATCTGAACTAGTAAGATCACAAAAGCAAAAGACAAGGGGCACTAGCTCAGTTGACATTGGAATGATCTTTCTTTCCTTTTTGTTTTTTAAATATAAAAAATATATATACATATACATGTATATACATGTATAGATAAAAAGGGAGAATATTTGACCCAGCAATTGAACTTCAAAGACTTTACCTTAAAGAATTAAATCTAATCAGATAAGTATATAAAACTATAAATTCGAATATTTTTACTGAAGCACTATTGGCAAGTGTGTAAGAGTAGAAACTATTGAAATGTCCAATGAGTGCTTTATGGAAATAGAGCTCAACCATCTCAATGATAGTATAGACCAGTCATTCTAAAGGGAAGTGTCACCTTCTTAAAATCCTCATTATTCACCCCCTGTGACTCGTGAGAGGGTGTCAGCTCCCTCAGGGATATTAGGTTGGAAAAAAGTTGAAAATAACTCTGTGGACCCTGGCCAGGTAGCTCAGTTGGTTAGTGTCGTCCTGATGTGCCAAGGTTGCAGGTTCAATCCCCAATCAGGGCACATAGAAGAAGCAACCAAGGAATGCATAAATAAGTGGAACAACAAATTGATGTTTCTCTCTCTCTCCCTTCCCCTCTCTCTAAAATCAATAATAAATAGAAAAGGAAAAGAACTATATACTAGAATAACACATGAAGACATTTGCTTTATAATGTCTAGTGAAAAAATCAGATTATAAAACCATGTGTAAAGTATTGTCCCTTTTTGTCTTTTTTTTTTTTAAGATTTTATTTATTTATTTTCAGAGAGAGAAGGGAGGGAGAAAGAACAATGTATGGTTGCCTCTCACATGACCCTCACCCCTCTGGTTCCCAGCCCACGCTCAATCCACTGAGCTACACCAGCCAGGCTGTCCCTTTTTGTCTTAATAGGCGTGTATACCATTCTCCAAAGTGTTCCCAGTGGTCACCTCTGTGCACTGCGATTACGGCTTGCTCAGTTTGCGGCTTGCTAATATCTGTTTCTATAATAACTTTTACCATATATTAATAAATAACCACCTAATAATTCTTTTTTTTTTTTTTTAAGGACTCTAATCCATGAGAAGTCACTGCTAGGTCTCAAGGCTTTTTTTTTTTTTTTTTTAAGATTTTATTTATTTATTTTTAGAGAGAGGAGAAGGGAGGAGAAAGAGCAATGTATGGTTGCCTCTCACATGGCCCCCACTGGGGTCCTGGCCCACAACCCAGGCATGTGCCCTGACTGGGAATCGAACCTGGACCCTCTGGTTCCCAGCCCACACTCAATCCACTGAGCCACACCAGCCAGGCCCACCTAATAATTCTTAAATAATTACTACATAATAACTCTTGAAAAAGAAACATGGTGTGAAAACCTTCCAATATCTCCACATGCCTTAAGGATAAATTCCCAAACTCTTAGCATGGAAGCAGGGCCCCACAAACCACGGTTCTAACCTTCCTCCCAGCCTCTCTTCCTGCCGCTCACCGTGCTAGAGCCGCCAGCGTCAGCCCTGGGGCCGAGCGCCGGCTCTCCCTGTCCACCCGGCGCCTGCCCGCTCCCTCTGAGGTCAGCCTCCGAGGCCTGTGTGGGTGCGTCTGTATTGACCGAGAGAGACAGACAGAGCCTTTCCTTGTGTTGCCCAGTCTACCCTGGAGACTAGGAAAAAGGTAAATCAGGAGACTTTTTTTCCTAAAAATTAATCAATGGCTTCTCTGACCTTATGTTGTGGTTCCAAATTAAGATTCTCTTAGTAGTTTCCCTTCAGCTGATGTTGTCTCACGTGGGGTGAGAGAATAGTAGGTTCCTCCCCTCTCTGTCTGGGCCCCCAGTGGAGCTGAGCCGGAAAACTTCTTTTCAGACTTCTTAAACCTGCATAAGATATTTGCAGAGCCTGACATGGACTCGCTCGGTGCTTTGCTTGGCTGCTCTCAGAGTCCGTTCCAGAGACCAGGTGAATGAATGGTGAATAGAGCCCAGTGTTCTGGAGGAAAACGGGGAAATGGCTGGTCATGAACGGCGATCCAGGAACGTTACTCTGTGAAAAGTACTGAGATGTTTCTGTGCCGCTCGGCCCTTTCCTTCCTTGCATTCTCTTTTTGCCTTTGGACAAAAGAGATTTTTAAAAAGCAATTTTGAATACATTGTAACCTTGGGGCAGGCGACTATTTCAAACGCGAAACAGCGGGCCTTTCACAGCCTCTGTGTTTGTTCTTTTACAGCCGCCCGAACAATAAGCCTTTCAGGTTTTCAGAGAGCGGCAACGCGCTAGCCAAGCTCCGAACAGGCGTGACCGCACTGAGCAAAGACCCAGGATCCCGGTGGGGAGGCATGCTTGGCCTGATTTTATTTGAGAAAGTTCTCCCGGCCCTTATGACAGCAGCCGATTCCTTCTTCCCCCTCTAAGGTCATCATTAGGCTCCAGACACTGTGGAAAAGAGGCGTCCTGCCACCCTTGTGCCAGATTTTCTAACCAGGTTCAGCCCCAAGCAAAACTCGAAGGAAGAGAAGATTCTCTCAGCGCCATTTTCCTTCAAGTCAGAGAATAAACAGCCTAGATGCCATGTCCCTAACTTTCCCCCCACCAGCTCAGTGGCATCAGAAATTCTAAGATTTAAACTAAATACTTTGATCTCAGTAAATATTCAAGGAATAACACATTGCTTTTATTTAGTGATACAAAGCCTTCAGATGATTGAATGACATGTGAAGCATTAAGTTACAGCAGTCTTAACAGTTTGAGACATCAAACAACCTCTTTCATTCCTCCCTCCTGGAGACCATCTCTGAATCAGATGCCAGATCTTGACTGCTATTATCCTGGAATGAGTCAGGAGAAATTTGAAATGGAGAGCCAAGCAAAATAACAGTTTTTTCCGCTCACTGGTTGCTCCCTCCCATGGTCCCTCCCACTCCAGACACACACACACACACACACACACACACACACACACACACACACACACACACACACTCGTGGCTCTGAACTGGCAGAGTGAGGAGCAGGCAGTGTCTCTGTACTGAGTCCCTGCCTCACAGCTACCCTATCACTTGTGGGGGCCTGAGTCCGACACCCCGTTCAGGGCTTTTGGGTGGTGGCAGCCCTGCAGACACTCTGCCCACCCCTGCTCCTGGGCAGAGAGTGCTTGAAATGCCAGCATGGTCTTCCCAGGGGTTGCAGAAGCCCCTTGATTCCTCTGTGTCTCGCAAGAGGTTTCGAAATGATCCGCAGTTTTCCGGGGCCCCTGAGGGAGACCTAGAAAGTAATTAGGAGGGAGAGCCCAGGCGCTGCTGGGAGGCTGCCCAGCAGAGGAAAGGCACAGACCAGCCCAGGGATGAGGGCTTTGCTGCATCTCCAAGGAATCACCATGCCGGCCAGCTGCACAGGGGCAGGACGGAGTGACTGCAGGCCCCTAGTGGCACCTTCCCTGCTCAGGAACACACAGGACAAGCAGTGAGACCGAGTCAGGGACACTGGTACCTGGCCCCGCCCCCATGACAGGCCTGGCCAGGGCTTTGTGCCAGCCCAGAGAGTAGGGGAACAAAGACAGAAGGGGGTTCTGGAATGGATTGCAACTGCCTTGGAAGACTCGAAGTGACAAAGAAAAAGCTCAGAAATAACCACATTAGGTTAGACCACTGTGAATTAGAATTCATGTTCAGAAATCAAACTACATTACAGGAATATAAGTCCCCGGGCTGCACCAAGCAGCAGTGTGATCTTGGATGAGCTGTTTTACTTCTCTGGGCCTTGTGACATCCCTACTCCCTGGCTCTTCAAAGTGAATTTGGGTCCAGCTCTGGAAGCACTTCCAGGGCCTCCAGGGGTGGCCCAGTGCTGACTCTAGCCAAGTTTCTAGTGCGCACTTCATGTAATTGTTGGCCCGGTCAGTGTGCCCAGAGGAGGCCTGGTGAAGGAGGACAGGAAGAACAGTCCCAGCCTCCTCTTTTATTATTTTTCTGTGTCCTGTACCCCGGCTGAGGGAATTCCTTCACCTGTGTTTGTATCTTTCTGGCTCACCACTTCCTAAAAAGTCCTGTAGAGGGCGCAGTTTCCTTATTCCAGAGGCTTCCAGGGTTCAGGCGGGTCAAGGATTCAGTCAAGTTTGAAGGCTTATCCATCCATTGCATAGTGTCTTCAAAGCGCGGAGGACAATACCGCAGGGAATATCAACAGGCACAGGAGGGCCGCCTGTGACAGTGGGAAGCTCTGGGCGGTGAGTAAGGTTGGACATATGGCATTTCACATGTACAAATGGATCTGTAGTATATATTTTTAGAAGCGAAATACCATACAATTTAATGGATATTGCAAAATTGCCCATCCACCTGCCCCATCATCAGTTTACCCCCCTCCTCTGGTAATGATGAGAATCCTGGTTTCTCCCGTCCTCACCGAGGGCTCACTTAATATTGCAGTTCTGATGCATGGGGAGGTCTAGTCACAGAGGAGACCCACCATCCCTGCTCTCAGGAATTTGCAGGCTTGCTCAGAGAGGCTGAGAGAGGAGTCAAACAGACCTTCTGTAAGCCTTTATTTAATAAATAAATCTATCCGGCCATGAACTTGTGTTTTGAAGAAGACAGAAGACAGATTATATAGAGTAGGCTCATTAAGCCCCCTACTATGTGGCCAACTTAGATTGTGTGTTTTGTGGGGGGAAAAAATCACAGGAAATCCTTGTTTATAATTGGCGAGTCTCCCCAACAGGTTCTCATATTCTGGTACCACAAGATTGACACCAAGCCAAAGGCTTCTGAAGTCAGGTTTATTCCTCATCATCTTCAAGGGAGGGTTGAAAGATCTATGGATGCAGCAAGAGGCCAAGGAACTTTCTGTTTTCAGTGAAAGAGGAGGGCAAGCCTTCACATCCGGACCGCTGGCTAAAATCGAAGTTTGGCAAGGGTCCCTCAATCAACACATACACTTTAGCCCTTGACTATTTTATATACATATATCATATGTAAATAATATGTGATTTATATTTATAGAAGGTTTATATTTATATATTATAGACTATATAATTATAAATGAGAATCTATTGTATATCACAAATCTGTTGTATATGTTATACATAATAATAACATATAATTTATTTATTTATTTTGAAATCAAGTCCTAGTTTGTATCCAAGGGACTTAAAAGTGCAGCCTCTGCCCTGACAGGTGTGGCTCAGTGGATTGAGTGCCAGCCTGTGAAACAAACGGTTGCCGGTTCGGTTCCCAGTCAGGACACACACGCCTTGGTTGTGGGCCAGGTCCCCAGTAGGGGGTGCACGAGAGGCAACCACACATTGATGTTTCTCTCCCTCTCATTCCCCTTCCTTTCTCCTCTCTAAATAAGTAAATAAATAAAATCTTAAAAAAAAAAAAAAAGAAAGCGCAGGCTCTAACGTGGATGCTGGAGCTGAACTCTTGCTTCCCCTGTTTACTAATTAATCACTTCCCAGGCCGCTTTTCATCTAATACCATTTTGCTTACTGAGGTGCGAATGTTTATTGAATTTCCACGATGCGCCTGGCACCTGTTAGACGAAGATGATTAGCACATACCAGGAGGCTGCTTCACATGACTCCGCACAGGAGGGAATGGGAATGGCCGGGCTTAATTATCTGTCCGAAGGATGTGTCTCCCCATCTGGGAGCATGCCATGGGAAGAAACACACTGCCTCCGGTCTGGCACTCACTGCATGCTAGCTAAGAGCTGAGAGTTGACTGGTTCCTATTTATAGTTCTCCAAGAAAGCTTGGGGCAGCATTAGGAGAAAAGAGTGACCTTAAACTATTGCACATAAATTAAAACATTTCAAAGTCTAAGGGCTACCATCTGTGTTTATTAATAGATGAAGATATTTGACCTCAACATGACAGGAATTTTTCAATCAGTCGGGAGAGACCCTCCCAAGGAGTTTTGACCCACACCCTAAATATTAAGTAAAAATGTACTGGTAGCTGGAGAACTTAACAGAGAGATGGAGACAGATGTGAGCCTATTCTCCATCCTCATTGACTTCTTGCTTCTTAAAGAAGGTATGGGTTTTCATGACTGACTCAAAACTGCCCCTGGAAGCAGCTGGTCTTTCAGTCTTTAAAAACTTTCCTCTGCCCTGGCCAGGTAGCTCGGTTAGAGCCTCATCCCAATACACCAAGGTTGCAGGTTCGGTCCCCAGTCAGGACACATACAAGAATCAACCAATGAATGCATAAATAAGTGGAACAACAAATCAATGTTTCTCCCTTCCTTTTTCTCTCTCAAATCAATAAATAAAAATTAAAACAACTTTCTTCACTTGTTGGCTGTAGTTTTCTGAGCATGTATATACATGGAGTGAGTAGTGTGAAATTTCCAGATTCATCACATTGCAAAACAACTGGATGCTGAAGAGCATGATAAAGTCACTATTATAAGGCAGGATGGTTTGAAGGGAAGGAAAGTTGGTATGATGGATTAGAAATAAAAGCCATTATCTCTAGTCCAAGGTTGGGGCAGAAGTTAAAAACAAAACAAGCAAACGAACAAAACCTCTTTGCTTAACAAAGCCCCAAAGCTGATTATTGGGAGAAGTTATTTTGCTTCTCTTTCTACAGTCTGGGAGAAGGAGTAAATTATGTCCCGCTTGGTGGGATTGTACTAAAGGCAGCCAGCACCTACTTAGTTCTTGCTGCCAACCAGGCATCCCCTGGATACTTTGTTTAATCTTCAAAACAATCCCCAACCACGAGGTAATTATTATCGTTGCTTCTATCATCCTAGAGAGAAATTGAGGCAGAGAGAGGTGAAGTAACTTGCCCAAGGACACAGATAAAAGATACAGGCAAGGCCAGCTGCATGATTTGCAGGGCCCAGTGCAAAATGAAAATGTGGCATCCGTCCGAGGGCAGGGAACTCAATTCCCTCTCCCCAGGAGATGGGCAACCCTGAGGGATTGGAGCCTATGTGCCTGGCCACACTAAGTATCTGAATGGGGGTGGGTGAGAGGCTCCAGCGGTCGCCATGGTGCTTCCAGCCTAGGGCAGGGATGGCTGCTTGTCTCACTCAGAGATGCAGGAATGAATTGGGGGACTGTACCTGACCCTGATCATCTCCTAGTTGATGCCCAGGCACTCAGGGGGCGCAGGGTGGATTGTGATAGCAGAACATGAGATCCCTCCCTCATCCCTCCTGGGCAATGAGGCCTGGCTGCCGCCCTCACAGAGGCTGGCAGCAGACTAGGTTTGGCTGGGGAGGACCAGGTGCCAGGGCATGGTGGGCACCTGAGAGGCGGTGGGGAAAGGATGGGAAGTGGCGCTTTGCAGGAGCTGAGGCTTCCAGCCCCCAGGCTTGCTCCATTGTCCCATAACATTTCACTCAAAACCCACGAATTCGGAGATAAAATGATTCAGAATTTCAAGGCCGCAACCATGGAGCATTAAACACCAAGCCCTTCTAAGTGTGAGCCCTGTGTGACCGAACTAGTTTCCTACCCAAGAAGCCAGGCCTGACCGGAGGTACCCACACTAACACATTGACTATGGTAGAGGGTCATGGAAACTCAGAGTCCTTGGAAAAGGAAGTAAATGTTTGCTCAGGGTGTGAAAATGTACCCTGCCATTTCACTATGAAAAATAAAAACTCTTATGAAATATAAAGTGGGATATGACTAGTCTTGACAAATAATTTCATTCTTCAACACATCCTTAAGGAGTGTCTTTCTTGGTGAAGCCGGACTTGGGCTTCGCACATAGAATTTACACTTTCATTGCGATCTTTCCTAATTTGGGTAACTATAATGTTGAGAATATGGGTTTTGGTCTCAGACAAACCTGGGATGGAACCCAGCTCTGTCAGTGACTAGCAGTGCGCCCTGCGCAAATTAGTTACATCTGTTTTCTCATTTATAACGGGGATAATGCAGCTCAGCAGTGGCTACAGCGCTGAAAACTGGAGAGACTTAGCGATGGCAAAGTAGTTAGAAGTGAGGCTGAGAAGTGTAGGGGTAACACGGGACTCCATCTTGACCGAAAGAAGTCCATCTTAGAGGCTATGACTCCTTGCTTTCCACAAAATTCCATCGTTAAAATTAACCTAGCCACATCCTTAAAGGAAAGAAGACATGAGGATAACATCCTTCCTTAACATCATGTTCTGTAACATAGTTGTTTTGTCAATTAAAGAGTAACTGGAATATTTGCACAAGCATTATTTTATAGGCCCTTTGGGTGGGTCCACTGACTATGGAAAACATCTTGTGACTACCCCAGGTTCAACTGCCGCCAGATGACGATCTAGGGACAACTGACCTACCTCATCCTCATTCCCAAGCTGTACACCCTCCTCAAGGCCCTGATATAAGTCATTCACAATAAACTATCTGCTTGATACTAAGTCCAGGGCTCATTTCTATGGCATTGAGACTCAAGAACCTGGCATTCGTGGTCCAGTAACGAGGCTACAGGACTTGTCTTGAAACTGTGTTTGCAAAATCAAGTTCATTCTTTATCACTTAGGTTTTAAGTTTATTTGGAGCTGCTTGGGAGGAGCAGTGAGAGGGGAAATTCATGGCAATGAGGAGGGTAAGAGCATTAGTTCCTGACACGGAAAAAAATTAACTACAAATATGTATTAGTGTTTTCTACAAGACTGAATTTCTTGAAAGCTGTGTCCTGTATTATTCATCTGTATCTAACAATGCTTGGGCCAAATGTGTTATTTAAATGAATTTTCTTGTCAATCTTCACTAAAAATGGGGTTTTATCGGTAACTTAGGAGAGTGGGTAAGCGAAGTCTCTTAAGGACTTTTGATAATTGTCAGAAACACAAAGAAACAAAAACTTGGAAAATGAGATAGACAAGGTCCTTTATAGTCAAACATCAAACTTAATACTAAGTGCCTGTTAACGCTTGGTTTATCTCGTTTTTCTCCACATTTAAAATAATAAAGCTGAATGTCATTAATGTGAATTTGGAACTCATAGGGGGAGATTCGGCATATCGCACTTCTGGGAAGTTTTAGTCCAAAACGTCAAGAAAAGAACAAACGCCTAGAACCGCTGCTCACAACTTAGTTACCGCAGTATCATTGGACGACGGAGACATACTTGCTATCCAATCGCGGAGGAGTCCGGAGGAAACGCTCTCTAGATTGGCAGAGAAAACATCTCTCCAGGGTCATTCAAGAAGGGGCACGGCCAATCAGAGAACGCAGGAGGGCGGGCTTTGCCGCAGGAGGGTGAAATAGAGCCTATCTCAAACAGCGAATATCCGCCAGTCAGACTCGCCGGTCGCGAGTGGAGGGGGCGTGGCCTCCGGCCACAGTCTCCCGACGCGCGAGGAGTGGGCGGAGCGATTGGTGTAAGCAGCGGAGCCGGATGCGGGCGGTGCCGCGGCCGTCGCGGCCCTGGGGATGGGCGGAGCCCCAGCCGCTTGTGCTGGTGGCCGCCGCCGCTGCCGTAGTCCGAGCGGCCACCTCTACTCTGGCGCGTCGCTGCTTCCCAGGGCGGTGGTATGCTGGGGAAAGCGGTAGTCGGCGCTGGCGGCGGCACCAAGACGCTGAAACCCTCCTTCGTGTCGTACGTGCGCCCCGAGGTGAGGGGGCGCCGCGCGGGCAGGGCGTCCGGCTTGAGCGGCCCGGGCAAGGGGTTCCTGGAGCCCCTTCCCCGGTGCGGAGAGGGCGGCGAGTGTGTGCGGGAGGGGAACCGAGCGGGGTGAGGTCCTTAGAGGCTCTCTGCGGCCTCCGGTGGGTCGGAGTGGGGACCCCCGGCGCGGGCCGGCAGGTGCGGAGCGCAGGGCCCGGCTCCTGTTGACCAGGTGAAGGGGCCCGAGCCCGGAAGGCTCTGCGGCTCGGGACGCCCCTGGGTACACTGTAGAGGAGCTGGGGTTCTGGGCAGTGCGGGAGGGCAAGGGCTGGGTGGTCCAGACTCCCGTGGGGCCTGCCCAGAGTCTGCCGCCCTGGTGGGTCTACCCTGCCCTTGGAATTTTTCGTGAATCTTGAGAGCTTTCCTGTCTCAGCTGTCTGGTCCTCAGAGCGCTATTTGATGCCGCTGGCGGGATACTGTGCACCGGCTCTCCCCTTCCATTTGTACTGCAGGGAGAAACTCTGGGTCGCACCCACCTCAGCCAGTCTTTACCTCTCCCTGGTGAATTCCCTTTTGTCACTTTCCTCTCCTTTCATTTCAGCCATTCACCGTCACTCTTTCCACCCCTCTTGCTTTCCTCCTGGATTTTTACTGTCAAGTTCATTCATTCATTCAGAAAATATTTTTTGAGTTCCCTCTGCCAGGCACTGTTCTAAACGCTTGGGATATATAGATCAGTGAACAAAACAAATATCTCTGCTCTCCTGGAGGTTCTTTGAGGCAGAGAGAGGAGTAAACAATAGATAAATTAGATATAGGTAAATTATATATATATATTGGACTGTGCTAAGTATCATGGGAGAAAATATCACCCTTTTCCTCTTTGCAAGGATGATATTTGAGCAAAGACTTGAAGGATGCTTGGGATCTGAGGGGACAGTAGTACTGGAAGAGGAAAGAGTCTGGAGTGTTGGGGGAACATCGGAGAACCTGCACAGTGGCTGAGGGGACAGTCACAGGAGAAGGTTGGAGAGGTTCCAGTTTGTAGGCCAGGCTGAGGGCTTCTTGAGCAATGGCTCCCAATCCAAATGCCTAATTAGACACGTTCCCATTTGGAATTACTGAAGTTGTTCTCTGCTCCTCTCTCCAGCACTTTATCAGCAATATGCAGAAGCACTACCAAACTGTGTCTTCCCATCTGTGAAGAAAAGGCAGGTGGACTGTGGATGGGGGGTTTTGATCTGGAAATGTATCTGTAAGACCCCGCTGTATATATCTTCAAATTCAAAATGTGTGAGTGTGTGTGTGTGTTTTTCCAGTGGAGAGTACTCTCAAAATGGGTCTTATTGTTAGTCCTAATTTTAAAATAAAATAAAACCACTTCCTCTTCCTCTGTAAATGCTTGATAAGGAGTCAGGGTCATTTTGAATTTTCAGCTGGCTTCCCTTTTAGTATCATGGACAATACTGTGGTCAGTTAATTTCTCTTTCTACCTTTTTTGGTAGAACCCTGGTTGAAGTGCAACCAATCTTTAATCTTTTGTCGTCAGTGAGGTTAAACTGCAAGTGGAAAGTCTTCTGAGATGTGGCCAGAGTTCAAGAATGTTCGCATTTTTCATCTACCAAGTGCACATGTTGTAATTGGACTTGTTTTCCCTCTTTGCCCGGAGTGCCTGTTACAGTTCTTTTGAGGGATAATTAGGGTAGGGGAGTGGTTTAGAACCACAGTAAGCCTGAAGTGGTCACATTTTTCAGGTCCTCATAGTTGGCCGTTTTGTTTTCTTGCCATAAAATAGTGCTGTGTAGACTCTGTGCTTCTTTGTTATAGTCTGAAGACAAGACTCTGATGTGAATTGTGGATGGTGTTTAAAAGATAAGTGAATGTAGAGGTGAGAAGGCATTTGGTGTTTTAAGTATGTATGCAGCTTTCGCTAGATACCCCATTATTGGAAATGCACGAGAGCAGCGTGGAGGCTCAGCTTCTGTGCCTCTTAGAGTACCGGCTCTGGTGACATTCTCTTGCTTGCTCAGTAGGACTTCTTCACAACACCCTTTGGAAGACTGTCATTCTTGCTGTTTCTACTCCTTCCCCTTGTGCTGCCTTCATCTTTACTGCCTTTGATGTAAGCCTTCCTATCACTTCTTTGTATGCACTTTGCTTTTGTTAGCTGGGAAATCACAGTTTCTCGGCACACCTTTTCGCTGGTAGGTCACTGGGCTGGGCTGGCGGAACAACCTTCACATCTTATGATATAATGATACCTGTGCCTGGAGAGGAACTTGTTCTTGGCTGATCAGATCTTGGGAGGTTCAACAGTGGCTGCCTCTGATATGCCAGGGAATTTATAAGAAGTTAGCATTTTGTGTTAAAAACAGGAATGTTTCGCTGGATAACATATTTGAATTGAAGAAGACGCTTTTAAACATCATGGCTTAGTTTTTGTTCTTGAGATCAGAAAGGTTGGTATTGGACAGCCTAACACGAGGGGTAGTAGGTTGTTCCAACTTTTAAAATTGGATCTCTGCCAGAGTGACTTGAGCTCTTCTGAACCCCCTAAATCAATGACTGTGAAAGCTGAAATCCTGAACTGTAATTTAGGACCTTTGGTCACTTTTGTAAGCTCTGCCCAGAGTGCTGCAAATCAGTAAAGCTTGTAAGTGGGAAGTTGAGGGGAACAGGAAGGAGAGATCTGGACCTATCTTGGTGGTACTTGCTGGCTGGAACCGGAAACATCTCAGCACCCCCACCCCTGCGTAGCCCCAGGGCGTCTGTGTCTGGGAACAGCCTGAGCTCTGCTTCAGGGAGACATTTGTTGATGGTGTGGGTGCCAGATCTATTTTTCTTGTTTGATGAAACAGCTGTTTGAATTCTTTCAGGAGGTATAAGTGTTCATTGTAGAAAAATAAGAAAATATAGATATTCAAACAAATGTTTTACAGAAAAGTCAATAAGCTTATTTTTTAAAAAAGATGTTTGTTTATTTTTAGAGAGAAGGGAAGGGAGGGAGAAGGAGAGGGAAACATCAGTGTGTGGTTGTCTCTCGCGCACCCCCTACTGGGGGCCTGCCCCGCAACCCAGGCACATGCCCTGGCTGGGAATTGAACCAGGACTTTATGGTTTGTAGGCCACTGAGCCACACCAGCCAGGGCTAATAAGCTTATTAACAACTTGGTTTATATCCTATTGGATGTGTGTAGGTGTATGCATACATTTTTTTTACCAAAATAGGATTGATATTGCTGATTATATTATTTTGTAATCTGCCTTTTTTTTTTTTTTTACCAGAAATGTATATTGTAAATGTCTTTCCATGTCAGTAGTTAACCTGTCGTTCTCATTTCACCCCTTTTCCTCAACAGAGACGTACAGTGTCTTGGGGAGGTGTTAGGTAGCAGAAAGAACCAGAGGAAGTAGTATGATTGTTAAATGTTTTTCTAGTTAAGTCACCTTCTCTGGTGGTGAGTGACAGTTCTGATTCGTCAAACCTCTCAGCTCTCTGCTCAGTAACCTTGCAGTTATAAGCACTGGTTTGGTAATTTATAGTGATTAGAAATGCTTAGTGTCAGTACCCAGATGTTTGTAAGTGAAGGACCATTAAGTGGTCCTAAGAGAAAGTCCTGATTTAATAAGTCTGTTCCATTGTGATGAGTAAGTTGAAAAAAACTTCAGGGTACCGTGTGTTATTCCCTGAAACCAAGACCAGGAAAAGTTCAGCTTTTAGAGCCTGTTGTACCTGTGCCCATATTTGTGCAGTATTCCAAATACAGTAAAAATGTATTTTTTAGTAGGTCAGTGTTTGACTTGAATGTACTAATAATAATAGTTATCAATTTCTTATTTGTGGAGTTTTAGATTTTGAAGAGAATTTGAAGATCATCTAGATGCATCCTGACTGGTTGGACCCAGTTGGTTGGGCGTCGTGCTCCATAGAGAAGGGTCGCTGATTTGGTTCCAGGTCCGGGCACATGTCTGGGCTGTGGGTCGGTCCCCAGTTGGGGTGTGTGGTGAGAGGCAACTTATGGATGTTTCTCTTGCACACCAGTGTTTCTCTCTCTCTCTTTCTCCCTCTGTCCTCCTCTCTCTAAAAAAATAAGCAAATAAAATCTTCAGTGATAATTTAAATGATGTGGCCCCGTAGCGTTAAACGTTCTTTCTCCCCGGGCCACAGCAGCATTGCAGCACGGAGTTAAGAACTGTCTCCCGAGAGCCAGCAGAGCCAGGGCCTAAGCCAGGTTCCCAGGTGCTCAGGAAAGGTTTTATGAAGGCATGGGAAGAAAAGGCAAGAAGAGAGATGGAGATTGAGAAGGGTCAAAAAAAGAAATTCAGATTTAAGAGCTGATTTTTCTTTTCCATTTATCCCTCAGGGAAGAGAATCCATTTGATTGCCTAGTCTTCATTTAATGCTATTTCTTTTGTTGGGGAACCTATGATCCTGTATTCTTCCCAGGGATATGACTGTGGGTATATATCAAAATAAAAAAAACAAATAATTACTAATATTTATTAGGTACTTCTGTGTCTTAGAACTGCACTTAGCTCATTTCATCCTTTCAAGTGTCTTACGCAGTGAACACCAACTACTGTTACCTCCCTTTTTTGTGTTTAGATGTGGAAAGTGAGACCCAAAGAAGTGAGACTCAGGGCCGCGGCTGGCAGAGGGTGGTGCCGGATTTAAGCTAGGGCAGTCTGATTCCAGGGCCGTTCTCTTGTGCCTGAAGTTTATGAACACAGGGCACACGAGTAGTGAAACATGCTTCTAGCCCTGGTTGGTGTTTGCACTCCGAAGTGCTTTCACATCTGATCTCCAGTAGCAGCTTCTTTCTTAGGTTATCCACCAGGTAACTGTGAGCGGATATGGGCCCCACGGAGATACAGCTCATTCGCTCAACAGATACTTACCCAGCACCTTCTAGTACCAGGCGCTATTCTGGGTGTTGGGGATACAAGCAGACTAAGATTATTTTGTGGGGGAATACTACTGTATTGGACCACTAATTTTGATGACTTTGATGGATCAGTGACAAGAAGAGATTGGCTTATCCTAAAATGGCCCACTTCCCCAGTCCTAGCAATAAAAATTAACTTTAAAAACAAAATCTAGATCTATTCCCTTTTTTGTTTAAGACTATTTCAGACTAATTTTTTAATGGCAGAATTATTTCCGTATGTCTGTTGAGGTCATTGATAATGATTTAACAGGCCATTAAAGGACATTAAAAGTTCTTCCTAAAATGATCACTTTCTTAGCTGTGGCTTTAGCCTGATGATCTGTCCAAAGCTTCCGCTTTTCCTTTCCTGCTTGCGCTTCCTGCGGCATCTCCCTGGGTCAGATCCAGCGCCACACCACTTCTGCAGATGGAGCATCAGAAAATGTCGTGAGGCTGTCAAGCAGCACTTCCTGACCAAACAGCTGCCTCACGGACAGCCACACATCAGGGCCAGGCACTCTTTCAGTGCCCTACTTCCGTCTCCGGCTGCCACCAACATCTTAGGCCGTGGGGAACCCATACTTAGAAATTTAAAGTTCTAGATTTTTCTCTGAATATCCTCAACCGGATATTTGGTGTTCTTGGACTACTTCCATGTTAAACCATCCTATATAATAACGTACTTTAGGGAAAACTCGATTTTTAGGAGCCACAGCATTTTTTAACACTATAAAAGATACACACCCTATTTTTATGATAAAGACAGCGTAATAAAGTGGCAGACTTTGGAAGTTAGATAAATGAAGTCACCCTTCGTTTTGCTGCCCTAACCAGAGCAGTTACTTCTGTTTGTTAGGGTGTCCAGGCTTTGTTCATGGGTGTGCATCTTACGTGGCTGCCACATAATATGTGTAAAAATCTGTGACCTTCACGTGCTTGTCAGGTTTGACGATGGTACCGCTGATCTGTGTCAACAGAGCTTATACTTTGAGTTGTTTTTCCAGCGAGGAAACACCCTTAGTTTTTCATCATGTTATGCTTGTGACTTCTGACGTGTCCTTTTGTAAGACCATGAGAACAGTGGGTTTGCAGTTTAACAAATCATTTAAAATAAACTCCTTAAGATCGGTTGAGAAGTAGGACTGAACTGGAATAATTCTTACAACTTCTAATCTTCTGTTGCTCTGGGAGGAAGAAGGGAGGTAGAAACGGGGTGGCGTCCCAGGAGGGCATAAGGCCGTGGGAAGGAAGTGGAGGCCCCCCCTTCCTGGAGCCCCTGTGCATATCTGCGTTGCAGGAACTCTGGGGGAAGTAAACGCTCAGCAGTCGCTCTCCCTTGCTAGCTGTGAGTGAGTCTCAGTTCTATTGCTCAGTGAGAAATGGGAATAAGAATAATACCTCTCTTGTCTGAGAGGTTATGTGAATATTTAGGAACGTTAAATGTGTTAAATGTGACTATGCAGGCAAAACCCTGAGCAGAGTGCTCGGCACGCGGTTGGCCTTCAGTAGGTGTGGGCCATCGTCATTGCTATTCAGAGGCAGTTGGTCAGAGCCACTCGGATGGTTCCGGAAGGTGCGTGATCACTGTAATCTTAGAATACAGAAACCTTTCCCTCTAGCGACTTAATGAAAATGCAGTTTTAGTTGTTGCGGTTGTCACCCTGGCATGTCAGGAAAGGTGACTGTGTGGTAACTTCTTCTTGGAATATGTTTTACTATCTCTGAAAGTTTCTTTTCCTCTTTTCTTTGTTCCTTTGCACATTTGAGAATGACTCGGTTATATTTAAAATTCTAACTAATATAAACACTTAGCAGTTGACTTTTCATTGTTAACATTTGGCCTTTGACATTTTCCTGGCTTCATTCTGTGTGCTTGTTTTTCTCCCTCTTCCCTCATTTCTAACAAGTCTGTGTCATGGGGCGAATTGTGTCCGTTCGTCCCATCTATTCATTGGCGTACTTAAGATCTGAGGATGCAAAACCGAATCACCTCCGGGAGTGACAACTGTTTCACAGGCAGTTGTAGGACCATGCTGTTCTGATTTCAGATACAGATGCTTTTCCTGAAATGACACCATCGCGTTTCCCTTCTCTGCCCCTGTCCGCCATCGTTCCTCCTAGACCTGGCTGGTGGGCAGCCTTTCCGAGGCGGTGTCCAGGCCCTCGCTTGTTTGCTCATAGCGGGGAGAGGCTTCAGCCACAGGAAAAGCTGGGCCACGGTGGTGAAAGTCTCGGAGTCTGCCTTTCCCCGGACAGGTTGTCAGACCCCGGTCCTGAACTGCTGGGAGGGTTTTAAAGTTCCTGAGAAAACACTGAAGGGAATGAGCCCGGTTTATGGATGAAAAGTCTCATTGTTCCTACCTTTTCTCCAGACATAAAATCAAGTTCCTGTTTTGCTTTAATCCCTTGAGGTCCATTTCCTGTTGTGACTTCACTTCAGCTCTCTTTGACTTCCTTTCCTCACCTGTAACAGTGGGTGACCATCTGCCTTGAAGGCTGATTCTGAGTGTGAGAAGAAATACCACATTTACCCAGCTCAGGGCCTGACATAGGGCGGGTACTCAACAAATGCTAGATGCTGTTATTATTAACAGTAACTTGAACTGCAAGAGTTATTCGTTGCATACCTACCATTTGCTAAGCACTGTGTTAGAGTTAGGAATGCAGAAAGCCAGCCTGCGCACTCAGGTTGTTCAAAGTCTGATGAAGAGATGGCAAGCCAGCAGATGCTCGAGCACACGGGCGTGGGTGCTGCCTGCTTGAGGGAGGAGGCCACAGCGGGCTCTGGGAGCAGGGAGGAGGGCCACCGCAGAGCCTGCCGCCGCACCAGCCTCATACGAAGGCTGTGCAGGGCAGGACTTAGGGCAGTGTGACAGTGGGCTCCGGTATGGGGAGGAGGAGGGGGATGCTGTAGCTGGCAGACCAAAGGGACAACTCGGAAGACTGATAGGCACGTTGGGACCAGGTGGCTGAGGCATCTGTCCTCTTCCCTTATGTAAGACATGTGTGTGGGGGTGCAAGTGAGAGAAGTCCTGAAGAGCGACAGAACCCCCCCCCCCCGCCCACCCCCGCACCCACCCTGGGCGCTGCTAGGGTGGGCCGGCTTGTTTCCTCCCCTCTCTGGATGCTGCCTCACCAGGAGGTCGGTGTGGCCCTTCTGAGCCTCTAGGCATCTTCTCATTGGCCCTTGATTCCTCTTACGCCAAGACCTTGGAAAAGCTTCCACTTCAGGGCTTTCAGCTCCTCACCAGCTACTCAGCTGACCTATTATTTATATAGTCCTGGGTGGGGGCGAGCGGGGGAGGCACAGAGGCAACGCCATGTGTTTCTGCAGCTGCTGTTAGTCCCATCAGTTAGCTTAAATTGTAAGACTGACAACCCCATAAATGCCACTGAGCATTTGAACACACCCCAGTGCTACCTCTGTAAATGGAATGTGGTGGCTAAGAGTGTGGCTTTGGAATTAGAGCTCTGCTACTTGCTAGCTGTGTGGGTTCGGGCTGGATATTTAACTCTCTGAGCCTCAGTTTCCTGATCTGTGAAATGGAAATTAAAATCATAATAATATCTGGCCCATAAGGTTGTTGTTAGTCTTCAGTGAGGCAATCCATAGAAAGTTGTTGACACAGTACCAGGCATACAGTAAACACTAATTAAATGTTAATTGTGGTGGCTATTACTCTCCTTCCTGAAAGCTGTAGCTGTGTGTGTCCGTGTGTCTGTGTGTGTTTTCATACTCTCTGTGGGCCACCATCACATGTACTGAGAGTGGCAAGACTTGACCTACAATCGCTTCCAGCATCGCTGCTCCCTTGCACGCTCGGAGCCTGTGGCTAGAGCGGGGTGCTGTGCACTTTGTGAGACGGTGCCATACACACAGCGGGCACCTTCCCCATCTACCTGGAGGGCTCCTGCCTGCCCAGTTTTCTTGTGCAGTCAGCTCTTTCACGGATTCCTTCTCTGTGCCCCTGGAACAATGTTTTCCCTCGTCTCAAGGGCTTCCAGGAGGACCTGTTGGCGGCCCCTTCTTTCTCTAGTCACTGTAGTCCAAACCAAGCATGGTCCCCAGGGTGCCCTTTGGGAGGGTCTCTGTGGTAGTCTGTCTTCATTTCCATTGCCAGCCCCTCAGCTAGCATCCCGTGCCTGGGACTACAGGCCACAGCTGATGAGCTGGTCTCCCCACCCCACTGACCACTGCTCCCTCCAGCAGCACCCCGAGTCACCCGTACACCACGACTGGGCCCCCGGCTGCAGTCTTCATGGCTCATTTTCCTGTTTTGGGTTCTCCACTCCCTGTGCCCCTTGCACTGGTCTAAATCTTGACTGGTGTCCAGGCTCACTGCAGACTCTGCCTACTTCTGGGTTGTTTAAAGAGCGTTAGCTTGACTTGAGCAGGCCTGGGCTGTGGCCATTTCTTTTCTGTGTGGCTTTCATTTCCTGATTTATAGAGTTGGATTAGGGGAGTGTTTGTAAAACTGTTTTGTGCAAGGAACTTTTTTTAAAAAAGATTTAAAAATCTATTTTTAGAGAGAGGGGAAGGGAGGGAGAAAGACAGGAAGAGAAACATTGATGTGCAAGAGAAACATTGATCCGTTGCCTCTCGCATGCCCCCAACCTGATTCCTGGCCCACAACCTGGGCATGTGCCCTGACCAGGGATCAAACCAGCCACCTTTCAGTTTGCAGGATGATGCTCAACCCACTGAGCCACACCAATCAGGGCAAATGTGCAAGGAACTTTTATTTTTAAACAATAAAGTTCTTGGAGGAACTTTTTCTGAGCACACTGTCCAAAGTCCTGCTTTAGAGATTTGCATGTGCCTTAGGGGTGGGGATGGGTGTGTGAGAGAGAGAGAGTGTGTGTGGAGGACACCTGCAGCAGGATTCTGCATTTCTGCCCGTTACCCTGCTCTCTCCCCCCAACTCCATTCAGAGCTGCTGTTCCACATGAAATCATAACGGAAACCCAGACCTGCAGAGAAATAAAAAAAGAGACTGGCGCAAGTATAGTGTGCAGAGCACCTGGCCAGGCCGTCTCGAAGGCCCATGTTACATGCCACTTTGCATTCTCAAGTCTTTTTAAAAAAACAAGCAAGGAGTATTTTACTGTGTGCATTTTCTCAAAAACCCCCCACAAAAACAGAAACCACAAGTAGGAGCCAAGGACCAAGTGTTCCAGCTCCCCAGGATCTGCAGGGCGCCGTGTCGGACAGACGCACAGCTTGCACAGGTCAGAACACACTAACCAACACTGCCCTGCTTCCCTGGTCAGAAAGGTGGTCTTCACTGACACGCTGCCTCAGCTCTTGCCTGGGACACAGGCCGTCTGAGCTCTGGGCTCTTGGTGACGCAGCTGAGCGCTCTCTGCTCCTTGGTGTGTAGTTGCCATGTGTCGGGGGCTCCTGGAGGGCAGGGCCGTGGTGCCACTCCGTGTGGCTCTGTGCAGCTCAGGATGCGTCAGAGAGAACTGCGGATCCCGGGCCGTCCCAGGGGCCCTCAGAAGGTGCTGGTAAGAGCATCATCCAGAGGTCTCTTTTTTTTTTTCTTTTAAGATTTTAGTTATTTTTAAAGAGAGGGGAAGGGAGGGGGAAAGAGAGGGACAGAAAATTGATGTGAGGAAGAAACATGGATTGGTTGCTTCTTGTATGTACCCCGACTGGGGACCGGACCCACAGCCCAGGCATGTGCCCTCACCAGGAATCAAACTGGCGACCTTGCGCTCCGTGGAACGATGCCCAGCCGACCGCTGCAGAGTGATGTGGGGAGCTGGGGTGCAGAACTGTATCAGGCCCGCAGTGTGATTGCTGGCTCTGCCCTCTAGCGTTATGCCCCTAGACTCGGCTTTGGCATGAGGTGCTTTGCCCTACATGATTCCTTCTTGCTGTCCCCATGGCCTGTCGTTTGTTAAACCAGTGGCTTGGCATGGATGAGTGAAACCTCATCTCTGGCATTCCTTTGCTTCCTCGGGCAGCTTCACATTCCATCGAGTGAGCAACCCTCTTTGTTGGAATCGAGCTGGCTAACTATTTGGTGAGGTCAGATCTATGGGTTTGGGGGCTTACACTAGACTTTGGGTCTTAACATTTATTTTTTAGCTTCAGTGTCTTCCTAGGGAGAGTTTGATAAAGCGTTTGGGTTGTTTAAAGGCCTGGGGAATGAATGCCTGGAAAGTGATCCTTGCTAAGAAGCTTGAATGAGTAATACTTTCACTGCTCTGCAGTAATTGCTGAGCTGCTGCCCTGACCACTGTGGCTCGGTCGGTTGGGTGTCATCCTGCAAAGTCAAAGGTCGCCAGTTCCATTACCGGTCAGGGCATATATGCCTGGGTTGCAGGTTCGGTCCCCCTTTAGGATGTGCACGAGAGGCAACCCATTGATGTTTCTTTCTCACATCAATGCTTTTCTTCCTCTCTTTCTCCCTCCCTTCTCCTCTCTCTAAACATAATAAAATTTTTAAAATACCCAAAACTTTTAAATCATTTAAAAAATGCTGAGCTGTCAGAACAGAGTGAGGGCTTTAGTTTGGGTCTTAGCAGTCACTTCCTTTTTAAAAAAGTCATCTGAGATGAGGGGAGAAGCGCAGTCTAAATAGGGAAGACAGGGTTTAGAGTGGACACAGGCGTGAGTACCGCTCAGCTGTTGGGGCAGCGTGTGGCCAAAGGGCGTTGCCGCTTTCTCTGGCGGTAGACTTGCTACAGTGGAAAGGACATTCAGCAGCATTGGTTTGTAGTAGGAAAAACGGTAAGATTGGTAGTTGCCCGGGGCGGGGGGCTGGGGTGGGGGTGGATAGGGAGGATGAGGGGAATGAGTGCTAATGGGTGCGGGGTTTCTGTCTTTTTATTTATCTATTTATTTATTTATTTATTTTTAGAGAGAGGGTTAGGGGAGGGAAAAGAGAGGGAGAGATACATCCGTGTGTGGTTGTCTCTCGCGAGCCCCATACTGAGGACCTGGCTTGCAACCCAGGCATGTGCCCTGACTGGGAATCGAACCAATGACTCTTTGGTTCGCAGTCTGGCACTCAATCCACTGAGCCACACCAGCCAGGGCTGGTACTGGGTTCCTTTTAAGCATGATGAAATGTTCTAAAACTGAATGTGGTAGTGGTTTTACAATTCTGGGAATATACTAAACACCTTTGAATTGTATACTTTAAATAGATGCATTGTTTCTTAATAAAGCTTGTATGAAAACAAAGTTAGAGTCAAAAGTACTGAACTTAGCATCAGAACTCCTGAGAATGAGTTCTGGTCACGAACTATTTAGCGATGTGAGCCCAGGCACATCATGTAATCTCTTGGAGCATCATTGGCCTTATCTGTGAATTGGGGATGGAAATACCTTACAGGATTGTTGTGAAGAAAAATGACGTAGGACATGTGAAAGTAGACGTAGTGAAACCTCCAGCAAATTATATCTTTATATGTTTAAGTTAGACATATATTTTTGTGGATGATAAATGCTTAGTCTGAACTGTTCTTGAGAGTTCCCAACCAGCCCTGTGAAATGAACACTTGCAGTGTCTGTGAGCTGATTTGCATGCTGAGTAAATAGCAGAGGCCTTAAAGACCAGGTACCCACACAGCTGTCTGTGGTCTGGTACCTTGAGTCCAGACAGAGGTTGTCAGTTTGCCTCTTACTGCATGTCTGCTTCCCTGCCTTCAGATACTGTTTTCTTAGTTTATTGTCAGAGTAATTGTTGCTTGTAATCACCAATGACCATGTGGAGTTAGTGGAGTGGAGCCGGTCATGCTCTCAGAGGGGAGCGAGCCTGCTGCCCAGGCTGGCTGGGAAGGGAGCGAAGCCCTCTGGCTGGGAGCAGGGAACCGGCAGCCCTGCAGTCAGCTCCACGAAGCAAATCCTGCTGTGAGTGCTAACTCCCTAGAACTGGACGGTGACAGAGCCATTGCGTGTCTGGTCTGCACCCTCAGTGGTTCCGAGTCTGGCTATGAGGGTGCCCCTGCCCTGTAGGGGAGACTGGAGTGTGTTTCAGGAAGCCAGCTCATCATGGACTCAGGTAGTAATTTTTAATAGAGTTGTTTCTTTATCTCTCAAGAACTGTTAAGGATTAAAGACTATTACCAGGATCAAAAGTATTTGTCTCTTTGTGTATTTTGATTTACATATTCTTTCAGTAGACTATTAATGACAATTTACTGTCCGTCAAGGATTATATGCTGAGTTGAGTCTAAAAATACATAAAGGTACAGCTCCAGCCCCCAGCTGGCATCGTGGGTTGGGGAGATGAGGTAAGATATTACTGTAATACAGGAGGGTTGGATCAAAGGAAGCTTTGCGGAGGACTTGAACTGTGTGGGCTGTGGACTGGGTGGTGAACTGGATGGGGGACATTGGGTTGGGTGGGCCTGGGGGTGCACTGGGGTCTGGATGGATGCAGTACAGCTGTCATCACAGAGCATGCAAGCTCAGAGACGATGGTGGCCCGAAGTAAGAGGGCAGCAGCAGGGATGGGCAGACGTGGACGGCTTCTGGAGCTGTTAAGAAAGCAGAGCAGACAGAATGTGGAAGGCAGGGAGTCGTTAGGATGACTCCTGAGTGACCTGGCCAGCTGGGTGGAGGGTGGGGCCGTCTACCGAGCCAGAGTCCAGAGGAGGTCGAGCTGGTTTGGTGAGGTGCAGGGGGGAAGTGATGAGCTGATTTTGAAATGTGAATTTGGAGGATCTGAGAGACATTCTATGGCAGGTGGCCTGGAGCTGTTTGGGTGTCCAGGTCTATAGCTCAGAGATCTGGAGGGAAGAGCCATTTGGGGGTCATCAGTGCATATGGTTGGCAACGATGTGAGTGGGAGAGCTCCTCCTGGGAGCACAGGCCTTGTGAGGAAGGAAGAGGACCCTGGAGACATGAGGAAGAGCAGCTGGAGAGAGTGCTGGGTGCTTGGCCTGGAGTTCATTTCTGCTGATTTTCAGGTCTCAATATAAAAGACACTTCCCCAGGGTCGCAATCTGCTCTGTCCCTCTCTGGACGCAGTGCGGTGTGTCTGCTGTCCCTACCATAGTCTGCCCTCTGCCGAGCGCAGCCGCTTGCACACGTCTTTGTTGTTGCTTGTTGGGTGCTCCGTGCACTCTGGGAAGGTGGGGCTCTGTGTCGTGTTCACTCTGGGGTTTGCAGTGCTGGGTCAGAGCAGGCGCATGAGAGGTGCCAGTTCAGTCCGTGACTGTGCGTGGCAGGCAAGGGGTAGGAGACAGCGCCCTGGGGGAGGATGGGGCCGGCAGGGACAGGCGGCTTGTATTGTAGTGATGAACATGACTGGTCAGGTGGACCGAGGCTCCAGTCCCCCTTCACCTAACCTGGGTCGGCTTCATTTTCCTCATCTCTAAAATGAGGACAGTGCTGGCAGTTAACAACGTTTTGAGGAATAAATGAGGTGGTGAATAGAGGTATAATCTTTCGTAGGCTCCGGTAGTTATTGCACTGATTACCCAGTGTTCTAGTTATTGTTTCTTATTTGTCTGTCTGAGCTTCTTGATGGCAGAAGTCAATTCTTACTCGTATTTTATACTCAGCATGTGATATTTAGGATACTTGGGAGCTGTTTGTTAACATGAACTGGTCCGTATTAGAGATCAGTCATCTTGCAGCTTTGAGTGGCCGGACATGGAGCGTGAGCGCTGACTCACGGGTTTCGCTCCTCGGGCTCACTGGAGCCTATGCTTTGGGCCAGCGCTTCTCAGAAACACATTTCTGAGAAGAGATCTGGTCGACAGCTTTGCGATGCTGGGCCAGCCGTATGCAGTGGGTTCCAGTAGGCGTGTGTCCTTCGGCCACACACTTGCGAAGGGTGGGCGATGTTCTCACATCTTTTTTGGCACACGTAGGCTCTGGCTCAGTGCTGGGCGAGGCTCTGAGGTAACACGGGGACAGCAGCAGCTGCGGGGCCCTGGGAATTGTTGGTGTTTGGAGTGGGAGCACGAACAGATACAGTTCCTTTTGATCTGTGGGGCAAAATGTGCAGAAACTGGAAGACTTGTTATTCATGTCCTTAGCCTCTTTTTAAATTAAGACAAACAAAAGGAGCATCCACAACATTTTGGGTAAATGTGGAAATTAAAACCCCCCAACCCCGATCCTACCACTCTGGCAGAACTTTCCACTTACGTTTATGCGGCTGTTGTAACTGAATTCAGGCCACTGGGACATCCTGGTTTTGAAAACTTGGACATTCCCTGACCAGTGCCAGTAGTCTTTGCTATTGTTTTGTGCCATAATAGCTAGCTTTGTCTAAATTCAGATGAAGTGGCAAGAGGTGCCCGACACAAAGCACGTGGTCTGTGTTTAATGGCCACATTCGTTGAAAATTTGCATCATTTTCAAATGAGTTAATTTTCAGGCATCTTAAGAAAGAAGTCTGTCTGCGTAACTAGTATAATGAGTTCTGCTTGATTATTAAGGAACCCTACCTTTCTGCTTTTCCCCCTCTGCACATTGACCATGATTGTTAATTGGGGTCAGTAAGGTATTCAGATCACATTCCACAGTTTCTAGAAATAAGATTGTCATCATTTGCTGATTGACAGGAATGTCAGTCAGGGGTGTCAGGAGTGTCATAGTTGAAGGATAGTGGGATAGAAGGAGCAGAAGGTTAAGGGGGACTCTGGACCCTTCACTGAAACTGGGTGACAGTTTGGGAAGTTCCCAGCGCCCCAGAGAACAGGGACAGGACAGAGGCAGCTGTCACTGGACACTGGTTGAATTGGTTGCAAGATCCTGGAATGAGGCCAGGCCCATCCGCGGCTGTTGCGCTTCCGCAGTTTTTACTGGACAGGCTTCACGACTGCTAGTCTTTCTGGATCAACACCATGTACGTGGCAGTCTCTACTGGAATGCAGTCTTTCTCCAGTACCACCATATGAACATTTGGTGATGCCAGCCGCATTGATGGCCACGCCCTGACATTGTACCCTAATCTCCATATGTTTCTCTGGGCCCTGCTGGAGTATTTTTAAAACCTCTCACCATTATTAATTACATTATTCAACAAAATCTTTTGAGCCCTTACTGTGTGCAAGGCCTGTATTGGGTTCTGGGGCTATTTGGTGAACAACAACAACAAGAAATGAACCACAAAAACAGAAACAGACAAAACGCCTGCCCTCAAACACTTTCTAGGTTGGCGGTGAGATAGACTTGCATAATTACAGAGACAGATGCGAAATTACATTTGTGACGAGTGCTCGGAGGGAGAGGTACATGGGGCCATAAGAACCTCGTGACAGAGACGCTTCCCTTGTCCTGAGATTGGACAGGGACCCAAAATTCAAAGAGGAGAAGGGGAAGCATTCCGAGCAGAAGGAACTTCCTGGGGAAGCAGCTCGGGATGGGAAGGAGCGTGGCAGACATGGGAGGGCAAAAGCAGGCCCGTGTAGCCAACGTGCAGATTGGACATAGGTGGGGGCCGGGCTAAGAAGGGCCTTGTAGGCCGGGCTAAATCAACATCTTTACCCTGCAGAGCACACTGTGCTCTGAAAAGTTCACCGCTGCTTTAGGATAGAAAACAGAGAGAGAACAGCTACAGGTAGACAGGCTGGAAAGCTACCGCAGTGCTCCAGGTGGGAGGTGATGGTCACTTGGTCCGGGTGCTGCTGGGGAAGAGAAGAGAGGAGCGTGGATTCTAGATATATTTACTAGGTTATATTGATAGAACCTGGTGATAGATTGGGTGTGGAGGGTGAAGGAGGAGGTGCGAGAGGGGAACAGTTGAGTCACGTCTGTACTACCTGCACCCAGCAGTCCTGGTTGGCACCTTTCCCGGATTGTGGGGAGTCAGAAGTTCCCCTTGGGCTCTCGAGTGTCGATTGGGGTGTCAGTCAGGTTTCTGCCTTGGGGGACCCAGTGGAGGAAGTCATAGGAAGTGACTCTCTCTGCGGCGGTTGAAGAAGCCCCAGAATTCTTCGCCGTGCAGCCAGCCGTTACTCTGGGGGACGGGTGGTTTTTGTTTGTTGGTTTTTTCCCTTCAGCCTCCTTTTGCCTCTCCAGGCACTTTTTCTCTGGGCACTTTCAGTGGTGTTTGCTTTGGCCTGGTTTCTGGTGGGTGTAGCTGGTACATTCACCCATCTTCCTGTCCTGGTTTTCTTTGTTTCCTTCATTACCATTTCGTGGTAATAAGAGACAGGGTGCTCGTTCATATAAGAGGTAGTGTGGTGTCGTGTAAGAACATAGACTGAGCCAGCTGCCAGGTTCAGCTTCACCGCCACCACATGCTGGCTGGGCATCGCCATCTGCAAAATGGAGACCGCAGTGGGCATGGCAGCCCTTCTCCGAAGGCTTGCTGCCCAGTGAATGAATAAGTAGAAGACCCTTTAAACAAGGCTTGGCCATAAGGCTCAAGAAGAGTTTATCCCCCTGACTGGGTGGGACAGAATCCTAAACGGGGTCTCCTGATGGCGGAAGAAGGAATTCCATGAACCAGTTCAAGAATTGCTCTAGATGGTTTTGGATAGTGTACATTCTTTATCGTCGGAAGATGGTGGATACTCCTGGGGACATAACGGTAGGCCAGTCCTCCCCATGCTGGCGTTAGTGTCAGAACTGAATTCCAAGCACTAGTCAAGATGATTGCTAGAGTTTTCTAACAGCTGATTGAATTTAATGAACAGCTTTGCTCTCCCCTCGGAGAAAGATGATAGACCTGTCAAAAATAATTGTGCTTTGATACAGTTCTTTGCCAATGACAGATGATGAAAACTCTCAATGAGAATTTCTTTCTTTTTTTTTTTTTAAGATTTTATTTATTTTTAGACAGAAGGGAAGGGAGGGAGACAGAGAGGGAGAGAAACATCAATATGCGGTTGCCTCCCACGCGACCCCCACTGGGGACCTGGCCCGCAACCCAGGCGTGTGCCCTGACTGGGAATCGAACCAGCGACCCCTTGATTCGAGGCCCACTCTCAATCCACTGAGCTACACCAGCCAGGGCTCAATGAGAATTTCTAAATTATCGTATTTTGCTGAGTATAAGTGCACACCTTTTTGCCGAGATCTTTGAGGGAAAAATTAAGGGTGCAAATTAGACATGGGTGTAATGAATGTACGAAATCCTGTGTATACTGCACGCAAAAACGTGGATATGCGCCATAACCGGCAAAATCTAATGTGAAAACACTGATTCCTTAAGCTTGTGGTAAGGCCTGAGAGTCTGCAGAGGTCGCAGGCTCCCCAGGTAGTCTGACGCCCTCAAGGCTGAGAAGCACGGCCTCAGACAGACTTGATTCCGTCCTGGAATGGAATCGTCGTCCTGGAATGGAATCGTCGTGTCTCTAAAACAGACCTTGCTCACGAGGGTTATCTTGGGATGGGCTGTCTGACTTCTCCCTGCCTCAGCTCTACCCAGGTTTCTTCTAATGCTGTATTTCAGATGGAATCAACAATTCCAGAAAATTCCTACCACCCGGGGCCTTCTGCCCCCACCCCCCAAAAAAATCCAAATCCAGTTTTATTTATTGGCAAAACTGGTTTTGTCTTGCAGAATTTTGCAGAGTCGGGATGTGCCTGGTTGTCCCCATGGTGTCACTTAACGTGTCTCTCTGTCCCGGCGTTTCCTATGGGTTGGTAGAATGACAGACAGTCCCGCAGACTGAGCTCGGCTAGCTTGGCAAGAACACTTCGTGGGTGGGAGATTGCATCAGGGGGCCCGCCGTGCCCTCTTCTTGTTAGGTTAGCAGCCATTTATGACTGTTTGTTGAGGATTGCTGATCATCTTTGAATACTCAATAAACACCAAACCCAGCAGGGAGGCATTTGAAGACGTTTTCATTGAGAAACTGTGACACCGAACCTGGCCTTTATTCCTTCTTAGAAATGATTGTGTCCCGTGGCACTGTCTTGGGATCTTAGGTCACTCAGAATGGGCAAAGGACAGTCCCAGCTGTCTTTATTGGGACCTAGTGCACTACAGGGTAGGTGGATCAATACTGACTTTTTCATATTTTTTATTATTTTTATTATTTTATTTTTTTACAGAGTGTTGACTTGATCCATTCACATTCTCCTGTTCTTACCTTTAAGCCCTTTATGTACGTCCATTTTCTCTCTATAACCCACAGCCTTTTGCTTTTAATCCTTGCTCCTCTCTGGAGGGAGGAGGGAATCATTTTGTGGGAGGTCTTCCCTTCGCTTTCTCGCTCTGAGCTGCCTTCCTTTGCTGTGTGACGTTTGCTCTTTTAGACAGTGCCAATCCCTTTCTCCCTGCTTGGGACAATGAACAGTTGTCAGTCCTAAATAATTAGTTTAATACTGAACTAATTTGTTGGAATTTTCTGTCTCCCTTTAGTTAAAAAATACTTTTTTTAAAAAACAGTAACTAGCTTGTCAAAGAAAAGACCCTTGAGGGTTTCTGTTTTTGTGTGTATTCTGAAAGCATGGCTTAAAGTTACTCATTTCGAGCCCTTAAACAAAGGAAAATCTTACCCTTTGCTCTTCTCTTTTAGGAAATTCACACAAACGAAAAGGAAGTAACAGAGAAGGAAGTAACTCTTCACTTGTTGCCAGGTAACAGCCATCATGTTAGCATCATGTGCAGGGCAAAGCCAGTGTTAATTATGTCATTCCTGCTCTCGCTGTGTAGCCTTTGTTTTCATCCAGACAATATGTAACAGTAACGAGTGGGACAGAATGTCAAGGTCTTTGTTCAGTAATTACACACCTGGGTCTGCGTATTACAACATCTGCAAGGAATTTTTCTTCTTTTCCTCTCCCCAGGCAGATGAAAATAAACCTGGGAAACTGTCACCGCTTTCACAAACAAACGAGCCTTTTTCAGGTTGCCATCCAGTACTCTGGTCCTCAGTCAGGAAAATCCTGGTCCCCCACGAAGCCCTGTACCCCACACTCTCTTCCCGCTGCCCCAGTGCAGCTGCCCCTTGACTAGCGCTGCTTCCCAGGCTTCCCACCTGTTGTCTGTGCCTGTGCGTCTGAGCACCCGTGCCAGGCGGGGTGCAACCCCCCAGCCCCATCCCGGGGCTGCCAGGGCTTCGCCCTGTGGTTATCACCAAGGAGTCTGGATGGCCTGGGTGTCTTTCAAACGGGGGAGCATGGCTCTGTTGCCTGAGTCAAGCCTTAATCATGTCTGAACTCAGAAACAGAAGCTCCTTGGCAGGGTATCCTCTTCATACGTGGGGCTGTAAGCTGTGCACTCTGTTCTCTTTTAATCCCAAATAGCTTTTAAAAATAAGTTTTTGTTTTTGTTTTTAAAGATTTTTTATTTATTTTTTAGAGAGAGGGGAAGGGAGGGAGAAAGAGAGGGAGAGAAACAGCAATGTGTGGTTGCCTCTCACATGGCCCTCACTGGGACCTGGCCTGCAACCCAGGCATGTGCCCTGACTGGGAATCGAACCGGGACCCTTTGGTTTCCAGCCCACACTCAATCCACTGAGCTACACCAGCCAGGGCTAAAAATAAGTTTTTAAAGGTGCATTTTCCCAAAACAATAAGGGTTTGTTCTGGTAATTTTTATTTTATTCTTTTTTATTGGGAGGATATGTATATGCACAAATTTCTGGCTGATCCACCTTATTTGGTAAATATATTGGAATCCTATAAGTATTTATTTATCCTCACCTGAGGACATGCTCGTTGATCTTAGAGGGGGGGAAGGGAGGGAGGGAGAGAGGGAGAGAAACATCGATGTGAGAGAGAAACACCAATCGGTTGCCCCTCACACACCAAACCTATAACCTAGGCATGCGCCCTGACTGGGAATTGAACTCGTGACCATTCAGTTCATGCCAGCCAGGCCTATGAGTTTTTTTCTAAAGAAATTTTTAAGTTTGAAAGGCTTTTTCCTATAGTAAAGACCTAAACCTTAATCCATGTACCCTATTGTCTTTCTTTTTCCTGGATTATAGATTCTGGGAATACCTATTTTTAGTTTAGTGTTACCTACCTTTCCCCCGCTTCTGGGTTACTTGATGGTCTCATCTGGGTGTGCAGCTGTGAGCTCACAGCTAACTTCTCTGAGCCCCAGTTTCCTAGATTAGACCAAGATCTTTTCCAGCTCCCGTGATTCAGGACTCTCTGCACACACAGGCTGAAGACCGTGGCGGTGCAGTAGCCACCGCAGGCCCCTCCCTCATCTGCAGTGTGTGACATGGGCCGAGAACGGCTGCCGGGTCTTGGGGGAGACGACTCGCTGCTAAAAGCCGTTTCACTCTCGGAGTTGAAAGCACAGGAAGCCTTGCTCACGTGTCCTCCACCTTGGACTTAGCTGAGGCATTTTTTCTGGGACTATTTTAAACCTTAATCAGGCCCTGACTTCATTGTTTTCTTCAAGCTCTGTGGTCTCTCTAGAGGATGACCTAGTGACTGAGCCACCTTTCAGTATTTCCTTAGTAATTAACCCTTGGAAGATGACAACCATATCATAGTATGTGTCCCTCGATAGTCTTAGTGTCTGTGACTTTTCCCTTTACATATTGAAGGTTAGGCTAAATGAATTTTGAGTCCAACAGTAAATTTGAAGACATCGAAGGAAATACCCAGAGGGAGATTCTGAGGGGAAAGTGGTTGTCTGTTGGAGAAGAAATTACTTTTCTTTTTTGTTGCAAAGTATTTACACTTAGTGTTTCATTTCCCCCATAACCTTCTCTCTTCCTCCCCTCACCCAGACAGCCAGCCCTGAGGAGCTGCTCTGTGGGAGCAGAGAAAGCTCGTCTGTCCCTCACTCCTGGTCTATTTGACTGTGGAGAGAATTACTCTGTCTCCAGGAAGCACAGCTTTCCATGTGGGCCGGGTGCCTGCAGATGGAGCGGGAAAGGTGACACTCCGAGAGGAAACAGTGTTTCCCCTCTGCAGACCTCTGGCCTCCCTTTCCCTCCCATCCTTGTCCGCGGGGCCAGTGTTAGTGTGGTCATGTCGCAGCCTTTGCATCCGAGGAAGCTGCTTGAAAGCCCTGTGGCCAGGGAGGCACCCCATTCCCTCTGAGCAAGTCCAGATGACCGGAAAGTGGGCTTGGGACCTGCATTCCAGAGCACGCTGGCAAGCCTTTCTGCTTCCGTTTAGGGAGTTGCTTCTATGGGGCATCTCTTGGGTCCAAGCAGTAAAAACACTAAGATCTTGTGCTTGCATGTGTAGCCGAGATCATTTCCCCCTCTTTAGAAACTTCTGTTACCCAGTGAGAAAATGGAGGGGAGCTCTGGGCGAAGGCATGTCTGAGTCACTTATCTCATTTGCCCTGGTCCCCACTCTGCCTCATCTTCTCCTTCAAGTCCGGCAGCGTCGCCTTGTTGGGAAGTGCGCGCTGAGTGCTGCGTTGTGTCGGGTGCTGGTCCTCATGGGAGCGCAGCCCGGGAAGCTTTCGCTGTTGGCTTGCTGTGTGCTCCCTGAGGACTCCAAAGAGGGTTTGTTTCGGTTTCGCCCAGGTGAGCAGCTGCTTTGCGAAGCCAGCACCGTCCTGAAGTATGTCCAGGAAGATTCCTGTGAGCGCGGGATCTACGGGAGACTCATCTGCACAGACTTCAAGATTGCTTTCCTGGGCAGTGACGAGTCTGCACTGGAGAACGACGTATGTCCGAGCGCGTTTGCCTGAGTTGGGGGAGCAGTGCCGCTCTGGCCCTGCTGTCTCTTTCCCAGCTTCTCAGTTACTCTGCCCCAACCCACACAAGCACAAAGGACAGGTCTGCTCTCTGTCCTTCAGGATCTCCTTCCAGCGTGGGACCACTCTAGAAATTTCCTCCCATGCCTCATGTCACTCTGGCTTGCATTTGCCTTCATAGGTCGACACTTCTTATTTTCTTCTGTGTTTCATTGCAGTGTATACCACTCATTGGAATGACATCTCCCCAAATACACTGACTCCCCCCTGTTTTTTGTATACTAAACTGTTCCTTAAATTTGGGAACTAGGTTCAGTTATGAAAATGGTGCTGAATAGAGCACTTGAATTGGGTTTACTCTGCACTGGGTGGCGGTGTCCTTGCAAGACTTGTCCCTGCTTCTGAAGAGTGAGCAGTGCAGTAAGGGGAGAACTGGCCACACCGCTCGGAGGGCACCGTGCGTTAATGGAAACGCGGCTGTCCCGGCCCACCCTTGCTTCTTAAACAGCAGCACCGCTGCTGTCTCAGAGCGCGGTCTTCTGGCTGCTGGCCACCGTAGCAGCTTGCTTCCCAGTCCTGGAAAAGGCAGCAGTTACGGCCACTTGAGTCCCCCAGTGTTTTTCTTCCTGTGTAGCTGTCACTCACTTGCATTTGTGTGGGGACATCATAACCTGCGCGCCACTCCCCAGCACCTCTCGAAGTGAGCACGTGGGGCTTGGTATGTTTGCCTAGGAGCAGCCCGGGAATGGCATGTCCTCCTGGGTTCCACAAGCCAGTGACCACAGCCTTCCTCACGCCTTCCATCGTCCCT
The DNA here is from genome assembly GCA_004026765.1 of Micronycteris hirsuta. Taxonomy (NCBI): domain Eukaryota; kingdom Metazoa; phylum Chordata; class Mammalia; order Chiroptera; family Phyllostomidae; genus Micronycteris; species Micronycteris hirsuta. Next base: position 40,964 of record PVJI01003240.1, read on the forward strand.
TTCCCAGGCGTGTGGCTGCATTTCTGTTTTTCTTAATGTGCACGTGGAGAACGGGGATGTGCTCTGTCTGCAAATGTGTAACGGTGCACAGCAAGGAGTCACAGTTGTTCCCTTTTGAATCTTCTAGGAAACCCAATTTAAGAATAAGGTTATAGGAGAAAATGACATTACACTCCACTGTGTGGATCAGATTTATGGAGGTAAGTATCTGTTTTCCCCTGGGGTACTGCCAGCTTTTGTAACCGATAATGTTTTTATGGTCTTTTATAGTTTACTAAAATTTCTTCTTATATTAATCTTGTTTACATCAGTTTTATGGATGATAAAGTTGATATATGAAGTGGCTTATTTGTGGTCACTTAGCTAGAGGAACTCGGACTTGAACTTAAACCCTTTCTTCCTAATACTCCACAATGCCATTACAGATTAGATTTGATCATACTTTCTGCTGTCGGTGGTAGCTGTGTCGGTTTTACTTTAAAGGCACGTCAGATAAAGGTCTGTCGTACTGGGTGTCTTTTCTGCCTTCAGGCATCGGCGCCACTCCTCGATTTTTGTAAAGCGGACTTTTTCAGAAGTCATTCAGTAGTCATGTCTGACGTTTCCAACGCCAGTAGGCGCTGCATGGTCCAAACCGTGGGGCAGGGCGGGGGTGCAGGAGCGGCCCCAGCCATAAACCCAGGAGCTGACTGTCTCTGCTTGTCTCCCGTCCATCCTTTGTAGTCCCAGCTTTCGGAACGGGGTTTCCTGCAGGTCAGTGGAGTCAGTCCTTCAGCAGTGGCCAGTCCTTTTTCGTCTAGTGCATTTCTGAGAGGAATGAAGAGCCCGAGGGTTCTCAGAGAGCCGGGGCCCTGCGGTGGGACGGGGCCTGGGCTGGCAGTTACTTAGCAGGTAGCATATCGCCTCTCACTTCTGCGAGGTATCCTTAGAAGTTAATAGTATACCTTGTTTCTTGAGCGTTAACTTGTTGCCTTATAACATAATTTCCTTTCCTGATTTTATCATTTATCGTACGTGTAGTGTTTGATGAGAAAAAAAAAACTCTCTTCGGACAACTGAAGAAGTACCCCGAGAAACTCATCATCCACTGCAAAGACCTCCGGGTGTTCCACTTTTGTCTGAGGTACACAAAAGAAGAGGAAGTCAAAAGGGTAACTAGTCGCATGTGTTTTTAGGTTTTATTTCCCATCAGGTTTTCCCCACTAACTTTAGCGTACACTGCATGTAGGTTGAGGGGAGCCTTTTACTTTCTAAAGGTGAAATTGGTTGTAATCCCATGTGCTTTGATTAGAATGGAGAGAAATTTGGTAAAGCATGCCTGTGTATTATCCTGGCACTTGCTGCCTTTAATTCTTCAGTCTATAATGTTGCTATTTCTGGAGCCTCTGAAGGGTGGCAGATGGAAAGCCAGGGTCAGCCAGCAGTTGCAGAGGGGGAATGATGGGGCAGCTAGAAGCAACCCTCTTACCTTGCCCCTGGCAGCCTCTCCAAGAGCCAGCAGCAGTGACCCCCGCCCCACCCCAGCTCCTGGTTGAATGAGCTTGTATATGGGGAGTAGTGGAAGCGTGTGGAAGGAGGAGGAGGCACACACGTCAGATGGGCCAGACCGAGTCAGCAAATGAGCCTGTGCTTTTGGACACTTTAGAAAACTTAATCCGGTAGCCACAGGAAATTACGGTGCATAACTGGGTGAACTGGCCGTAGTGGTTATTGCGACTTTGAAGATTTCTCTTACTGAGGTACTGAAGGTCCCAGACTTGCCAGGCCGTGATAAAGCACAGCGGGGAAAGCAGGCGAGGGGCCAGTTCGTCTGTTGTCTTCAGCTGCAGTGGGTTCCGCACACTGACAGGCACGTCCCTGATCTCTTTCAGGTAGTTTGGGAGGCAGTTAGAGTCATAAACATGACCTCGGTGTCTGTTCTGGGCAGGAGAGTGATGTAGATGTGGAAAACTCCCCAAGAAACCAGAAACTTCATTTTGAGTGATGATTTTAGTCATCTGCCCAAACACACATGAACCTCAAACAAAAAGCACCAGGGGTTGATTGCTTTTCTCGTCTTCTAGAAGAAAGTCCTACAGGCCACAGGTGGATCCAGCTGTTTCGGTTAGCATCTGATATCAGCTGTATGACCCCGATGTTAGATTTTTAGGGTGCCCGAATGTGGCACTTGAGGTTTTTTTTAGCACCTAATTTTTGAGCAATTAGACTATTCTTCACAAATTTTCCTAGAAATCCAAACTCTTGGGAAACCTGATGAAATGGTTGGCCTTTGTGTGTTTGACGTTATTCTAAGAGGTGCCATCATAGGCGCAGTTCTCAGCATTGTCACGTGCTGACCCTTGGAACCGGTCACATGACTGAAACCTAGACAGCTCCGTGCTCACTGCCCAAACGTGACTCTCTCCATTGCTTGGTTCTTTTCTAGATTGTCAGTGGCATAGTTCATCACACCCTGGCTCCTAAACTGCTGAAGCGATTGTTTCTCTTTTCCTATGCAGCTGCTATACAAAGCAGTACAGGTAAGTGTCTTCTGGGTTTTGATTTGTAGATGGGCAGATCTTCCAATTTCTACCGGAAACCAGTGGGAGAAGATCCATTCACTGAGGTGTTTTCTCTTCTCTAGCAGTCAGTCACCTTTGCTTGGGTGACACATTCAGGTTTCTTAAAAAAAAAGTTTCTATTTTTTTTCCTGTGATCTTTGTTGCTTTTTACTTATCTTTTAGGTTTGTTGTCTTTTTGTGAGGAATTGTTGGTTTGATTGTTTCTTATGAAAGATGAAAGTTATACATAAAAGAACACATCAGGTGAGAAGCAGGTATTTTACTGAAGAGCTTCAGAGGCAGTGTGTACATAGGAGCCAGCATGCCTGAGTCTGAATCCCAAGTCCACCAGTGTTAGCTGTGTGGCCTTGAGCAAATCACTTGCATTTCCTGTGTCTCAGTTTCTTCATCTGTAAAATGAAGATAATAATGGTATCTACCTCTCTCAGATATCGGGAAGATTAAATTAGGAAATATACATAAAGCATTTGGAAGAGTACATGGCCTGTAGTAAACCCTAAGGGTTTACAGTTAGCATTATTAAAAAAAGAACACATCAGAAAATAAGCTTGGTTAGAAAACTTAAGATTGAAAATATTTTCCATTCACTGAAAAAGAGAGCAGGCTTTTAGCTGAGAACCTCTGATCATCTGAAGTAGCTGTTAATCGCGCCTGCATCGTGCATGTTTCTGCAGGGGTCCGTCTTCTTCCTTCTCTGGGTCTCTCCCCCCGTCGGTTCCCTTGCTCTGCCCATGACTCCTGACAGGAGGTTGGTGTTTGGTGGTGCTGTGTGCTGTGCACTTTTTGTCCAGGAAGTGGCATGCTCGTTCAACAGCACGTGCCAGGCTTTCGGGAATGCAGAGTTGCTTTATCACTCACTGCTTAGTCAGTAAACACTTGTCAAACACTTGCTGTGGGTCAGGCTCTGGGGATACAGAGGTGAACAGCACTAAGTCCCTGCCCTCCGAGAGCTTCACATCAGAAGCAGCTGCGTGATGGTTCCTCTGCCGGAAGAGGCCGTGGGAGCAGGAGGAGGAAGTGCCTGACCATCCTGGGGGGCAGCAAGAGAGGGCTGTCAGAGGGCGAAAGCTATGCATGAGCTGGCATGTTGGGTGTGGGAGTCTCCGGTAGGCCCGGAGGCATATTTTGGGCAGAGATGGAGCTATCTGAGAGCAGGTTGCAATTTGGGAACTATGGCGATTTAGTATGAATTTCAGGGTCTGTCCCTCTTGAGTTCAGATCCTTGCTCAGTTGCTTAGTAGCTGTGTGACCTTGGGGCCTCTGTTTTCTCATTTAAAAAAATTATGGTGTCAATGCTTCCTTTAAAGTGCTGTGAAGATTATAAATTATTAAATGTATGACCCAGAGGGTGCAGTCAATAAATGAGGGTTAACTGAGAGTATAACTGCATGTCATTCAGGACGTGTTATGTTCAGAGAATTACGCTGACGTAAAATATAGTTAGCACTACTAGTAGGCTGAACCTAACATTTGTTTCTTAATTCAGGAAGCTCATTTCTATGAATGACAGATCTTTCTGCTGTGCTGATTAACTTACAGCAGCTCGTCACAGCATGAGATGGATTTTGTTGGCTGCTATCACGTACATAAACATGTGTTGGGTTCCATTTGAAAAGTCACCCTCTATTTTTTAGGAGTTCTGCTTCTTCCTCACATCTGATTCTTGGTCTGGGCCCAGCGCAAGACCGTTTCCCAGCTGGCCGACATGGCGGTCTGTGTTTGGAAGCCCTTACCTTGACGGGCCTGGCAGTTTCCTTACCTTGCGGCGGCTTTTTGCGCTGCAAGGCCCAGCGTGTGAGACTGCTAGTGTTCTGTTTTAACTCCACCCTTCTTTTTTTCGCTCCCGACTTTTGATAAGCAACGGTTACACTAGATAGTTTTGAACTGACCAATTAGCTTTGTCACTGTGTGGGGGTTTGTAGAGGTGGCTGCGTTGGAATCTTAACATCTTTCTTTAATTATTCTCAGGCTTAATAATTCATAAATGTGCTTTGGCTGAAAGGTCCTAAATGCTTATGTCCACGGAGAAAGTTTTTTTTTGCAGTTCTTACTTTATAGAAATTGTCTTTATAGCTGCCTAGGTTTGAATTCCAGTTCTGCCATTGCCTGGCGCTGTGAGCTTGGGCAAGTCATTTAACCTTTCTGTGCCACATCTGTAGAATGGAGGCAACAATATAACCTAACCTGTGGGGTTATAAGGATTGAGTTTATACTGTAATATGCTCAGGACAGTGCCTAGGACACTCAGTGCTATAAGCCTATATAAGCTTAACTACTGTTTTAATTTTGTCGTCATTCTTATTATCATCCCTTGTACAATGATCTGGTTTTATTAAAAAGAGCAGATGGGAGTTTTATCAAACATTTTATTTTTCCCAGAATGCTTGTTGTTTTAGATATGCAAAGGCTTGAACTAACCAATCTGGGTAAATACCCAAAACTACGGTGGTCTGTGTCACCCCCAGCAAGCAGTGGTGCGGCTTGGGAGAGGGTCTGGGATGTGTCAGCGGGGCAGAGCAGTGCTCCTGGGCGTTTCCTTCTAGCAGGTGGTAGTAGGGCAGGGGCAGGGGTAAGAGTGTCGTCACCGTGGTGCAGCCGTTGGCCAGCAGGCCCTGCCATTCCTCGTGGCTCTCGGGTGTGTGTGGTCTTCAGGAACCAGGTGTCACACTGAAAACCCTCTTGCTGGCAGTGTGTCTTCAAATTGAAGGAGGATTTACGCTCAGGAATCTTACATGCTCTTCAGAGGAGTTTGCCGTCCTATGTACATATTGGTGGGGCTAAAAATATTCTTTGAGCGTTTGTGCTAAGCCCGTCTTTTAGTGCCTCTCAGGATCTTTTTATGTTATATAAATTATCTCATGGTCAGATGACTGAAAATGGAGCTATAATTACTTTTGCAAGGAGTGGAACTAAAACAGCCCCTTTCCTCTTGTGTAAAACAACAGAGCCTCAGTTATAATTTTGGATTAATGACAAAAAAGAGGAACAGGGTTAGGATTAAGTGGTGAATTCATCTTCTTGGATAAAAATGGGTGTAGTGAAGGAAACTGGGGCCTCAGTATTCACTTTGACATCATTAAAAGACCAGTGCTTCATGACCAGAGTTTATTGTCTTTTTAAATTTGTGTTGCTAGCCACCAATCCCAAGAGCCACACGGTGATGTTTGACACCCTTGAGGACTGGTGCTGGGAGCTGGAGCGGACCAGAGGCAACGTGAAGTTCAAAGCAGTGCGTGTCAATGAAGGCTACAGAGTCTGTGAAAGGTAAGCTCCCAGTGCTGCGCGTTTTAAAACAGCTTTGTTGGGATTTAATTCACGTGCCATACGTTTCGCCCATTTGAGATACACTGTGTTTTGAAATATATTCACAAAGTTGTGCAACCATCACTGTAGTCAGTTTGGGAACATTTTCATCATCCCCAAAAGAAACTTCATACGCATTAGGAATCTCTCCCCACGTCCTCAGAACACCTCCAGCCCTAGGCAGCCACTCACCTGCTTTCCAGCTCTGTAGATTTGCCTCTTCTGGACATTTTATATGAAGGGAATCGTACAGTATGAGGTCTTTATGCCTGGCTTCTTTCGTTCAGCATAATGTTACAATATTAAGGCTCATCTGTGTTGTAGCACATATCAGAATGTCATTCTTTTTTTTTTTTAAGATTTTATTTTTATTTATTTTTAGAGAGAGGGGAAGGGAGGGAGAAAGAGAGGGAGAGAAACAGCAATGTATGGCTGCCTCTCACATGGCCCTCATGGGGACCCGGCCCACAACCCAGGCATGTGCCCTGACTGGGAATCGAACCGGGACCTTCTGGTTCCCAGCCTGTGCTCAATCCACTGAGCTACACCAGCCAGGGCCAGAATGTCATTTTTTTCTATCACTGAATAATGTTCCACAGCGTGGATATACGTGTATACCATGTTTGATTTATCTGCCCATCGGTCGATGGATATTTGGGTTGTTTTCACTTTTTGGCCGTTCTGACTAATGCTGCACTGAGCATTTGAGTACAAGGTTTTGTGTGGAGGTACATTTCCATTTCTCTTGGGTAAGTACCTAGGAGTGGAGTTGCTAGACCGTGGAGTGACTGCATTTAGTATTTTGAGGAACTGCCAGACTGTTTTCCACAGCAACTGCTCCACTTTACATTCCTGTCAGAAGGGTCCCCTTTCTCTACATTAACGAAAGTATCCCTTAAAACAGTCAGAAGTGGATTTGTGTTTTATTTCCCATTATTGTATCTGTAATCTACGTGTAAAATTTTTAGAGGCATTTCTGAATTTATTTTGCGTGTTTGCTTTCCTCTTACCAAACACTTCATTTATTCACGCAGTCAAGATTTCTGAGGGCCCACTCTGTGCTAGACAGTGCCCTAGCTACTCAAGGCGCAGTAGCAGACAGAGTCTAAAAATACTGCCCTCCTGGGACTGTCGTTGCAGCGGGAGGAGGTGACGATAGAATAGTGAGCACTTGCAGTATATTAAAAGGCGGTGGGTGCTGCAGAGAAAAATAGATCGGGGAGGGCTCGGGTGTGCCGGAGCTGTCGGCGGGGAGGATTGGTCAGGCAGAGGGAACGGCAGGGACAAAGACCCTGAGGTGCAGTCTCGTCTGGCTGTGTGAGGAGCAGCAAGGAGCCCGGGGGCTGGCAAGGAGCGAGCAGGGGACGGACTAGTGGACGGTGAGGGCAGGCAGAAGAGGGGCGGCTGGATGGTGACTGGCTGGGAGGCTTTCAGAAGAACTTACAGGTGAGCGAGGAGGAGTCTGAGCAGAAGTGTAATGTGTTCTGACCTACATTTTAAAGGTCGACTTTGCATAATTCTCTTTTAGAACCTTGAATCTTACCATTTTGGAACGTAACGCCCCAGCGCTCTGCTAGCAGTTTGGTAAAATTTGTATAGTAGTCTTCCCTTATCCACGGCTTTGCTTTCCGTAGTTTTCATCATCCGTGGTCAACTGCAGTCCTAAAATATTAAATGGAAAATTCCAGAAATAGACGGGGTGCTGTTGGAGCAGCATGATGGAATCTTACGGGGTGGGAGGCGTGCCACCCTCTGTCCGGTGTGTCCCTGCTGTAGGCACAGCTGCCCACTTACCAGCCATCTTGCTTATCACGTGGAGTGTCGTGGGATCCCAGTGCTGTGTTCAGGGAACCCTTACTTTACTCAGAAATGGCCATGAAGTGCAAGAGTAGTGGGTGGTATGGCAATTCAGATATGCCAGAGTGAAGCTGTGAAGTGCTTCCTTGAAGAGAAAAGGTGAGTGCAGTACAGTAAGATATTTTGAGAGAGAAAAACCACATTCACGTAACTTTTATTGTAGTATTTTGTTACAGTTGTTCTATTTTATTAGTTATTGTTGTTAATCTCTTATTGTGCTTAATTTATAAATTGAACTTCATCATAGGTACATGCATACAGGAAAAAACATAGTGTACCCTGTCTTGCCATGTGTCATGTGCTCCTGTGTATAGTGCACACCCATGTTTTTGACCCAAACTTTCAGGGAAAAAAATCCTTCATTTTAATTTTGTAATTCAAGTTATTTATTTATATTTAGAAACAAAACCAATTATTGTATTTCAGGGTATTATTTTGCATACAGATATCATTATTGCTTTCTAGAGTATACTTTTGATGCATAAGCATGAATAAAAATTAAAAACATTCATATAGATATGGAATTAGTACTACCCATGTATAGCATGCATCCCTATTTTTCCCTCAAAAACTTGAGCAAAAAAAGTGCACATTATATATGGCAAAATACGGTATATAGGAGTCGGTGCTCTCCATGGTCTCAGGCATCCACTGGGGGTTTGGGACGAATCCCTGTGGTTAAGCGTGACTCTGTTTTTGTAGAGCATTTTGAATTCATGGTTCTGATGGGCCTCTTCACCAGATGAGTTTTGATGTTGACCAAACTCAAACATTTATAATTAACCTTCCTATCACAGTGGGAACTGGGGTGACAGTGGGAGGGGCCTGCCGGGTAAGGGTTGTATCACATTCCCGCCCACAGTCACAAAGCTTGAAAAGGGAAAGTTAGCACTACTCAGAAAGGAGGGAAGAAACCCCTGCTCCCAGGAGGTGGTAGTTCGTAACGTGACGTTGGAACTGATAGAAAGCATTCCCATTCCCAGAACTGTTTAGAAAAAGTCCTGCCACGTACTGATTAAAGTCACTGGTATTTATGTAGATGTCAGCACATCAAAGATACACGTGGTAGAGCCCTGGCTGGTGTAGCTCAGTGGATTGAGCATGTACCTGGGAACTAAAGAGTCACTGGTTCGATTCCTAGTCAGGACACATGCCTGGGTTGCAGGCCAGGTCCCTAGTTGGGGATGCGCGAGAGGCACCCATACACATTGATGTTTCTCTCCTCTCTTTCTCCCTCCCTTCTCCTCTGTCTAAAAATAAATAAATAAAATATTAAAAAAAAAATCTGGTAGCCCTGGCTGATGTAGCTCAGTGGATTGAGCGAGGACTGGGAACCAAAGGGTCCCAGTTTGATTCCCAGTCGGGGCACATGCCTGGGTTGCAGGCCAGGTCCCCAGTGAGGGCGATGTGAGAGGCAACCACACATTGCTGTTTTCTCCCTCTCTTTCTCCCTCCCTTCCCCTCTCTCTAAAAGTAAATAAATAAAATCTTAAAAAAAAACAACAGAAAACATCTGGTAGAGAAGGTACCTCTAGGGAATCAAGGACACTGTTTTTGTTCATCATTTAGGGTATGGCAAACAAGGTTTACAGTTTATATGAAAAATAATATAATAATTAATAGGTATTATTGCAAGAATAAACTATTTCATGTGCTCACAATTATAAACCTATTTTTGGTCCACCCTCTATCCTCTGAACCAACTGTAGTGCCTGGATTTATGAGGGACTGAAGAAGTAGGAGACAGGGTGAATAAATTAACGAAAGCCTATTAGTAGTCAGAGGGGACTCCGATCACTTTGGATAAGAATAAAAAACTGAGTGTCTACGTCACCTTCCTTTAAGGTCAGAGCTGGCTCTGCCCATACCACAGTCTATTCCTTCTGAAAAGCCTTTCTCTTGTCTCACCTCCCTGGGAAGGTACGAGAAGGTCTTACCCCTGTATGATATCAGTGACAGGGGAACCTATGAACAGACTGACGCTGCCACATGTAGATATTGCTGCTCTGCTGTTGTTGCTCTGCGGGTTCCCTCACCCTGACTAAGGCTGTGCCTGAGCAGGTCATAGAACTTCCCATGAATAAAGTGGCCCTGTATTTGAAGGAGCTGTTTACTTTCTATTCGAAACTCATCCTAGTAACTGAAATGACTGCTGTCCCAGGAGGGAGGGTTACTTGCTTATAGACATTGGGAGTCTTACCGCAGAGACTCCATAGAGCCGCCTGTGGTTCAGTGGGATAGGACAGGACACCTCCTACCTCCTGCACTGGTGCAGAGCTGCCCATCTCTGGGCAGCCTCTCCCCTCCCTTCTGCCCTCCTTTCTTCCTTCTTTTTTTTCCAATTTGTATGAGTTTTGTTGAGCCAAACTGGCAACAGTTGCCCGGAAGCAAAATCTCAGTGGATTGAGAACATGCTCCTAACCTCCTTTCTTGAGTGACTGGCGCTTATGCTGATCCACTTGACTCTGACAGTTTCTTCTCCCTTTGGTGAAAGACATAAAAAATTAACTAGTTAACCAACACTGTAAGACACGCGAATGTTTTAAAGCAATATGACCCCACCCCGGCTTCGTAGAGCGAGCCTCTCGGGGAGGAGCTGGGAATCTGGTTTAAACAGACCCCATGGTGACTCTCCTGTACACGTGGAGAAACAGTGATCTGTCTGTAGGTTTCCACCTAGAGCACTGCTTCCTCTCACAGTTTCTTGTCCGGCTAAGTCTCCTGGAGCTTATTCAAATGCAGACCTGGATTCTGTAAGTCTGGGCTTGGGCCTGAGAGCCTGCTTTCCTGATAAGCTTCCAGGTGAAGCTGTTGCATACTTTGAGTAGCAGGATCTTCTAGAACAACAGCTTTCGTCTTGATTGCACATCTGGAGAGCTTTTAAGCTTCTGATAGATCATAGTTCTGGGGTGGAGGAGCCTGGACGTGAAGAATTTTTCATCTTACCATGTGATTTTAATGGGTAGCCTGAGTTTGAGAGCCACTGATGCGTGAAGATGTTTTTACTTCAGTGACAACGATCTCTGAAGGGGTGTCTTACCGCCAATGCACTCAAGCAGACACACGGGACAGTATCCTGAGCACTTCCAAACCTCAAAAGCCAAACACGACTTCTGCATTTTGATGGTTTGAGGTATCTTAGCCTTGACCAGTGATTCCCAAACCTAGGTTTACGTCACAATATCATGGGAACTTTTTTCTTTTTAATTACCTTTAAGGTATTTCTCAAGAGAAATTTCCAGAGCATAAAAGAAAAGCAAATATGATGAATTCCCTTTTCTCCATCACCTGGCTTCAACAAGTACTAACTCATGGCTCCTCCTGTTTTGTTTATCCTCCCCTGGATTAGTTTGAAATAAATCCCAGAGCTCATCACATTTCATTCATGAATATTTCAGTATACATCTCTAAGAATTAAGGACTCTTTATTTATTTATTTTTAAGATTTTTGTTCATTTAGGTTTTAGAGAGAGGGGAAGGGAGGGAGAAAGAGAGGGAGACAAACATCGATGTGAGAGAGAAACATGGATCAGTTGCCTCTCATACACGCCCCGACCAGGCCCCTACCACGCAACCCAGGCACGTGCCCTGACCTAGAATCCAACTGACAGCCTTTTGTTTCCCAGCCAGCTGAGCTACGCTGGTTGGGCAAGGGCTCTTTTTTATAAGCATAACCATAAAACCATTATCAGAACTTTCAAGTTTAACATTAGCTCCTTAGTATCATTCATCCCCGGTATTCAAAATTTCCCTATTGTTTTATAAATTTTAAAACAATTTATCTTTCATCTTTTTACATGCTTTATCATTAATCAGGAGTCAGTGAGATTGATATTTTGCAATTGATATATTTTCAATGTCTCAATCTATAGATTCACTCACTATCATTTTCTTCTTATAATTTATTTGAAGAAAGCAGGCCATTTGTCTGAGAGTTTCCCACAGTCTGGATTTTGATGAGCACATCCTCATGGTGATGTTTAAGATGTTGCTCCATCCCCTCTGACTTGATTTGATCCATCACTTGATCACACTCAAATTCAGATCTTTTCAACTTGGAAAATTAATCTTGCCCATGACCTAATATTTACATTTAAGAGCTTTACTTCACACATGTAGCATACAAACACCACCTGAGTAGTTTCACTGTAGATTTTACAACATAGGCACCTTCTTGTCTCGCATGCGGCTGTGTTTCAGGCTCTTTGAGTGAAAGATCCTCACCGCCCTGCGGTAATAAAACCTAGGCAAGCTTATAAAAGAAACCTGTATCTGCTAACTGGAGGAGGGGGTGGTGTCCCCATATATCTCTGACCTCTGCAACTCTGAAAATCTGCCTTTGCCATATCCCTTCTTAACAGGTGTGTTATGTTTAGAACCTAAATTTTCTCATGTAGAGACTGAAATCATTACTCCTTGGGGTTAAGTCCCAGCGTCATTAATGCTTACTAGTTGTGTAACCTGGGAAGGGCCTTAGTAGGGCTGTGTCTCAGTTTCTTTATCTGTCAAATGGAAGTTATAATAGTACATGCCGCGTAGTGATGTTAGGGAGTTTAAATGAATAATCCGTATGAAATACTTAGAACTGGCATAGATTCAATAGTAACACCTAAGTGTTGTTAAAGCCCTTGATAAAGTGGGCAGTGGTCACATTGGTCTGACCGAAAGCAGCACAAGTGCTTCTGTTGTCACTGTGTGGTGACAAAGATCACTCCCGGTTGTGGGATTCATATACTTTTAGATGTCACGTATTCCAGTGCCCTCATTCTGTGGATGAGAGAACTGACCCAGAGGAGTGGAGAACTTTATCTATAGTTACCAGAATCAGAGGCATAGCTAGGATTTGAACTCAGACTCTCTTATTTGGCTGGAGAGAGTTCACCCGTGCTGGTTCTTAACAGGGAAATATGGTTCATTTCCTACCACTCTGCTTAGCTTCCTATGTTCATTAAAATTGAGCTTTCGTATTTAGTGAATTAGCTCCACAACTGAAACTGATGACATCTCTTTCTTCTAGGTTGCCAGCATACTTTGTTGTCCCCACCCCTCTTCCTGAAGAGAGTGTGTCACGCTTTCAGGGTCACGGCATACCAGTAAGTGCATCTGGAAACCCGAATAGCCACGGGCTGCTTCATCGGCCCAGCTTGGCAAACTGTTCTACTTAAAGCCCTTGGCATTGGGACTGAAGATTCTCTCCTTAGTCCAAGAGGGATCCAAAAATATCTTAGAGACTCCCTGGAGAAGTCTCTTAGACACGAGGTTCCCGGGGACAGGGTTCTAAAGTTTTCAGAGATGCAATGGCGTTCTTAGCAGAGACATCTTTGAAAAGCTTTAAGAAAATTACAATCTGTCTGGTGTTGAAAGCCAGCCTGATTTAACACCTAAATAATTTTGAGGCTGGGCCGACCACTGTAAGGGTAGTAGTGTTTAAGATTCTTTTTGGCCCACACCATTAATCTTTGGGCGTTGCCGTGGTTTTTCCCAGAGACGACATAAAGAGCTTACTGAGTTTCAGAGAATAGACTGGGATGGGAGCCATATTTAATGTGTCACTGATCAAAGAAAGCAAGACTTTGGCAGTTACTCCAGTTTCTAATGGGTGGTTGGGAGTTGCCAAGCCTGCAGGAATTCAGTGAGGAATGAGAGTTACAAATAAATGCTATGCTGTGCACATGGCTGGTTCAGCAGAAAGGTCACTCTGTATAGGAGGCGAGACATGAAAGCAGGGTCACCAGCCCAGGAGCACGTGCAGGCTGGGCAGGCAATGAGCGTGGCCCTTGCAGTGATACCGGGGAGGCTGCCCCTCTGTGCCAGCAGGTTTGTGCTCTGTGGGAACGTGGGCCTGGCCTTGCCAGATGCCCTGAGTGCTCAGGGGAAACCTCAGATACGGATTCTTATGTGAGTTTTCTTGATTTCTAAGTGTTTGCATTGGATCCAAAGGTTTAAAAACCGTGTCTTTGGGCCCACATTGGCTCATGTCCTCACCACTTTGTAACTTTTAATTTAGGGCAGTGGGTCTCAAACTTCCTGGTCTCAGGACTTTTTACACTCTCGAAAATGATTGAGGATCTCAAAGAGTTTTTGTTATGGCGTTGTATCTATTGCTGTTTGGCACATTAAAAATTAAAGCTGAAACATTTAAAAATTGTTATTTTAGTGATAAACTCATAACCTGCTAATGTAAATAACATATTTCTATGAAAAATAACTATATTGTCCAAAATTTTAAAAAACAGCAATGCACTGTTTTACAGTTTTGAAAATAGAAGACAGGTGGATACTTCTATATGCTTCTTTCATTTGGTCTGTTATGGTCTGCTAGGCTTTGGGTGACATACATGAAGAAAAGTCCAACCTAACAGATACATATTTGGGAAAAGAAGGACTATTTTTTTTTTAAAAGGGCTTCTTTTTTAAAGATTTTTTATATTATTTATTTATTTTTGGAGAGAGGAGAAGGGAGGGAGAAAGAGAGGGAGAGAAACAGCAATGTGTGGTTGCCTCTCACATGGCCCTCACTGGGGACCTGGCCCACAACCCAGGCATGTGCCCTGACTGGGAATCGAACTGGGACCCTTTGATTCCCAGTCCTCGCTCAATCCACTGAGCTACACCAGCCAGGGCTAGAAGAAGGACTATTTAATAGCCTTTTCCAATCATTGAGAATATTATTGTTTGATGGTACACCAAAAAATCGATCAGTGGTAGTTTCATAAAGGCTAATTGCAGTTAGGAATCTGAAAGCATAATCAACAAATTTTTTATTCTCTGCTAAGTTAAAATCCATTGGTTCATCTTATACTTTGAATAGATCTCAAAACATGCATGATTTTATAACATTATACGTTGGTGATCTCGAAAATATTGGTTCACTAGATAATACAAATTGTCCAAATATTGACATTTCCTTACATAATATAAAAATCAAACCCAATGACTGCCAGTTACCAAAGTCTGAACACCCATAATTTGTCTATAAATCACTCATTTTTTAAATTCCATGCAAATAAAACAGTTAATTCTCAACTCAGTTTCATAAGTTCTTTTTCCTTGAGGCAAACATTGTATTTTGGTACTTACCTCCCATTTCATCACACAGAATATTAAAAAGACATGTAATGGTCAAGATTAATACAATTAATAATTGTTAGTCCCTCAACAAGGGCACCATTAAGTGAAACTGAGTGTGTTTTCTACATGTGTGTGGCAGTGGAGAATTCTGGGGCAAACAGTGCCGCTTGGTGGCAGTGCCTTTACTGGTCCTGGGGTCACCTGACACCCACCACCGGTGCCAATGTCAACACAGTGAAAAGGACAGGTTACATCTCGGTATTACTCTCAGGACTCCTGAAAGGGTCTTGGGCTTCCCATCTTAGATCTGTCAATTCCACTTTGAGAATCGCTGTTTTAGAAGAATGAAGACGAGGGTCTTCCTCCTCAGCCTTTCATAGATGCATCTGGGGAAAGAGGCGAGCTCTGTGGGAAGAAAGAGATGAATCGTCTACACAGGTGGCCGTAGGCGCCTCTCTGCCCGGCGTTGTCTGGAACGGCGCTGTTCTGTGTTCCAGCCGGGCCTCGGCCTGGGAAGCAGACACCTTTCTAAGCCCTGAGCGAGGAGCTGGCAACATAACTGATAGAGACTATAGGGAGGTGTTCTCACTGTATTAGGTCATCAGCCTTAATCGTGTGCCCTGAACGTCGTTAGTGGAGTTTATATGAATGAACAGCAGACAAGTATTACACAAGATGGACTTTGTACATTTGTTCAGGGAACACAGAACTCTCGATACACATAACATAAAACTTACCACTAGTGACATTAAGTATTTTCACAATCTTATGCAGCTATTACCATTACCTAGTTCCAGAATGTTCCTTATCTCCATGCTTTTTTTACCCTGACTTTCACCTGGTTGTCTTTTCTACCTTCACGTCCTCTTTAGGGAAGCTGCCATCCTTTGCAATTCCAATCGTACTCTCACTGCTGCTCTAGAGTCTTTGGCCTCCAACCCAGAGGATTTACTTTTTTTTGCTGTGGGGCTAATGAACATGACTGTAGATTATCTACACCAAACAGCACAGCATACTTAATGGGGTGTATGGAAACTGTTACCTCACCTTGGTTGGGTCCTTGTTCTGCTCAGCCGTCTAGCCTGTCATTTAGCTCCTTTGGGGGTCTGGCATTCTCCCCTGGGGCCGCTGCAGACATTTTTCATTCTCTTCCCATTGGCAATTCTCTTCTGAACTCTCTTGCTCTCAGAGACTAATGTTCCCATCCTTTAGTGGGATCATGACCCCCTTCACCTTCCTTCCTCCCACCTCCTGTTGTTTCTCTGTGCTCCTCTTTCCTTCATCTCGAATCCACACCTCTGCCCGGGCTCTTGGTCTCATCTGCCCTTCTGTCTGGAACCTGCTTCTGTCTGTCTCCCCATCCCCCGTGTGTCTTTCCACAGGGTCCTCTCCTCTTGGAGACACCCTCAGCTCTCCCCGACCTGAAGAAGCCCTTCCTGAAGAGGAAGCTGCTGTGGTCTTCTTCCTTGTGCTGCCAAACGTATTTCAAGAGTCTGAACTCACGTTCTCTGCTTGCTTCCCTGCTGCCCTCGCTCTGCTGGTCGCCCCCGTGCCCCTGTCGTCAGGACAGGCTTGACACTGATGCGCCTCCTTCTGGCCTTTTGAGTTCCTGTCTTGGCTTTAGAAGCACTGTGGTGTCTTGGTCCTCTTACTTCCTTAGTAATTCTTTTCCTTACACTGCTTTCTAGCCTCCAGTTGTACGTGTTCCCCCTAAAACTCTGTCTTTGGCTCTATTAAGAGAGACACTGTAAGATGTATGAAATAATAATTTTCCCCCTTCCCTTTCTTAGGTAGACAGGATTAATGAACTATTCTTATCTATTGTCAAGTCATTCACACTAAGAACCCCGTGGCCCTTTCCCAGACAGAAATAGTACACCCTACAATAGGGGAGGACGCATGCTTGCTGCTAGATTCCTGAGAGCAGTCTCCAACAAGAATGTTGCTTGTTTCCTACTCACTGTTTCAAACAGAGGATAGTCAGGGAATTGCCCCTTAGCTCCTCAGCTGAGCTGAGATGGTTACTTTACGGTTGTGCCTCAAATAGAAAATGAGTTACTGTTTGATACCACTAAGAGCCACCCTTTCTGTTCCAGGAAAAGAGATAAAGAGGGTTAACATCACTCAGTTGCCTAGACCCTGTCACGCAGTCGTGGTGAAGAGTGTCCCCCTCTATCAGAATGAGCTGTGCGGAGTAGGGGCGCAGGACTGCTTGGGCCTTCATGGCATGGCCACCTCTGTCAGAGAGCCAGAGCTGCGGTGGCTTCTGCACATGGCATAGCGTAACGTTGGAGGAGGGCTAAGAGGACAGTGGGGCCCTTGGAGTTGTCTCAGTGTTCTGACACTCGCCCTTCAGGGCAGTCCGTGCTTTTCAGCAGTTTTGTGTCCCTTTGCCTTGCTTCCCGGGTGGGCTCATGTCTCTTCCACGCCAGCTGGAAGTCAGCTCCCATGTCCAGAGCTCCAGTCCTGCCTTCCGCTCCCAAGCTCAGAACCCTCATGTTAGGTGACTCCTGAGCTCCTCACGCAGCCATCCTGCTGGCAGCAGACGCCCTGCACGCTGAACACGGGTTGTGCTGCTCATGCCGCCTTCCTGTGGAGCCTACACTGGTTCCCCTGGATTAGACCTTCCAGGTGTGGTGCATAGTGTCCCCTGGATGGACTTGACCTCTGGTCTCCCAGCCCAGGCTGCTGCCAGCATATTCAAGGTACTGTTTGTACATCGCAGAAGAACGGCAGCAGGGTGCCCCTCTGGGCTGCTGAAATCCTGTAGGTTTACTTTTGAGCGGGGGCCCGATGGCTTGGTCAGCAGAATGGGGGCTGGGCTTAAGCCACTCTGGAACACATAGCCAGGCCGTTATACCAGGCACAGAGTCCATGAATGGACTCAGGTGCCCCAGCCAGCCTCGCCCTCTCCCCCACTCCAGGCTCTGCTGGGCAGGTCACTTTGCCCCAGGATCAGTTCTGCTCTTGTGTTCCTGCAAAACAGAGCAAACACGAAAATGCCCCCCGAATCCAGAAAAACACTGGAACCCGTCATTTGTGAGCATTCACATGGTTTCTTCCTCCTTTGCCCTCCCTTTGTTGTTCCTTGAAATTCTCTTCTGCTGTGGTTTACCACTTTCTACTTCATTAGATGCTAAACGTCTTTCCCGTTTAGAGGGTCAGCTCCTTGAAGGTAGACACAGTACCTCCGCCCTCTTCACATCCTCTCACAACCTAATTCAGTGCCTTGTGCACACGAGTCTCCAACACCGTGTGTTGAAGAGCCAGCTTCCCCTTCTGTCTAGTGTGAGCTTTCTCTAATGGCAGGCGCTGCCCCGTTCTGCCATCCAGGCGAAGCACGCCCTCTGAGTCAGGCCAGTCTCTCTGAGCCTCGGTTTCTGGTTGTTAATGGGGCTAAAAATCACGCCTGTCTTAGAGTGAGAATTAAATGAGTTAATTCATGTAAAATTGTGATACGATAGGGCTGCACTCCAGCAATAGCCACTACCCCAATAATAACAGTACTGTTATCTGCACCTAGGTTCCCAACACTGGAGAGCATGTCTGCCTAGACCCGTTTCGTTTTTTAAGACTAAATCAATCTTCATTGTAACTATTGCTTAGCTTAGCAAAGTTTAATATATCCAGCCATTTCACGTTGGACTTATAAATTTCCCTGTATCAATTTAAATGGTAAGCTCACCTGTTCCCTGTTGAGTTGTGTGTATTACATTTGGAAAACCTTTCTCTCTCTTTGCAGATATGGTGTTGGTCCTACCACAATGGATGTGCCCTTTTGAAAATGTCAGCCCTACCCAAAGAGCAGGATGATAGCATTTTACAAATCCAAAAGAGCTTCTTGGATGGGTCAGTACTGTTCGACATTTTGTTACTCTTCAGCTCTGTTCTTACTTTCTGAGAAGCATGGAATAGTTCTTGGTAGTATGTCCGTTTCTGTTCACCTCTAATAGCTTAGTGCTCAGGATGTAACTAAGACTGGCTGCTTTTAATTCAGAAGGCGCATAAAGTAAGCATTAGGAATGGCAGCTGCATTTCTTTAGGAATACACGCCGAAGCATTTAGGGGCACGTGGCAAGATGGCTATAATGTTGACCATTGTCAGTCTGTGCTATGGCACCTGTCACTGTGCTGTTCTTTCTGACTTTTACGCATGTTCGAAAATCTTCAAAATAAAAAGTTAAAAAAACCCAAAGTGCATGAATTAAAAACAGAAGAGACATAGAC
This sequence comes from Micronycteris hirsuta, assembly GCA_004026765.1. NCBI lineage: Eukaryota > Metazoa > Chordata > Mammalia > Chiroptera > Phyllostomidae > Micronycteris > Micronycteris hirsuta. Next base: position 59,983 of record PVJI01003240.1, read on the forward strand.
TTTGGAGTTAAATTGCTTTAGTTCAAGTTGTGGCTCGATCAGTTTATAAACTGCACAGGCTTGGCCTAGGAAGGCGCTCTCGGTGCGCCTTCACTTCCACGTGTGCTGGCGGGCCTCGTGGGGAGGGTTGAATGCGAGGGCGTTTCCAAAGCTCTTCACACGGATCTGGCCATGTAATAAGTGCTTGGGAGAAATAAGCTATTTCTAGTTCACGTCTGGCGTTCTAATCTCTCATTATTTTTTGATGCCTAGAATTTACAGGATCATCCACAGGCCACCCTATGAAATTGTCAAAACTGAAGACCTGTCAAGCAACTTCGTATCCCTGCAAGACATCCAGACTGCATACTCTAAGTTTAAACAGCTGTTTCTGATAGGTGAGTAGAAGTCCGAGTTAAATGGGGAAAGACATACCACGTGGGCCAGGTGGAAGTCGGTGCCTTTCCCTGGTCTCCCTGTGGTCATGCACAGAGAGGTCTGTGGCTGCGAGGGCCAAGGTCGTGCCATGGAGGGACTGGCAGCCAAGGGGCAGCTGCCTTTGCCACGCTTCCCTCCGTTTCCTTTAGGCTTTTCCCCTTCTCATGGCAGCGAACACAGAGCCACGCGTCCCCTTCTCTCCTTTCCTCAGCACACCGTTGCCCAGTGGTGACTGCTGGGGCTTCCCTGTGTGAAGTGGTGGGACTGTGCAGTACCTGTGCTCAGGGGCTGGCTTGCAGGGAGGCACCAAGTGAATGATCAGCATGGTTTTCCTGGAGCCGCATGGAAGGGACTCTGTCCACCCAAGTGGAATGATTTTACTTTTTTTTTCTGATTGAATATATACACGCGTATGTATCTCTATGTGTATGTGTATATATATCAATGTAAAAAATGTCAATTAATCAGGAATGCACAAAGTAGAAAGTGAAATATGCCCATCCCAGCCACCCTCACTTCCCTGCCTAGGCTGCCCACTATGAACAGTTTAGAACTTGAATCATATTTAATCAAGCTCAGTTGTCTATTAATTCTTTTCATTCTTGAATGAGTCTTTACCCTGAGATTTGTCACACAAGTAGCAACTTGGACCTCTTAGCCTAGCAAAGCCTCACTAATTTAGGATTCCTTCATTTATTGAGCTGACGTGCACTGAAGTTCCATCACGCACAGACTGTGTGAGGCCCCGGAGCTAAAAATGAGTGTGATGCCAAGGGAACCAGAAGTGGACGGACACCTCTAACTGAAACATGTCGTGATGTGTGTTACAAAGTCCATTGATGAAAATAGGGCCTGGCGAAAGGAGTAAGGAAGTTTACGAGTTGGTACAGGACGGTGATTCTCCACTTTTGTTCTCGTCGTCCAGGACCTGCGGGGGTACCCGCCTTTGAGTCACGTGTGCCACTTTGAAGGAGTAGGCTTCTGTGAAGTGCAGGGCTCTCGGCGTCAAGCGGGTTGGGGGCCTTGTGTAGTGACGTGCAAGGCACCTGCATTTGTGTGTTTAGGGTTTCAGCAGAAGCCAGGTCTGCCCCTGAGGCCTCGGTGGCACCAGGATGTCCTCTGTTGTTTCCAGTTCTAGGAGCAGCCCACTGTCCCTGCCTGCAGCGTGTCACTCTCTGTGTTGAGTGACAAGGTGGACTGTGGCTCCAGTTCCGCAGCGGAGGCACTTTTTATTTGTGCAGTGAAAATCTGTTGTTGACTGCCACGGCCTTCCCGGACTTTGCAGTGGAAACGCCGTTTCAGCGACGTTTGGAAACGCGCTTTACTTAAAATGCAGACTGGCGCCCGGGTGCGCACTTGAGCAGCGCGGTTGGGCAGCACGGGTCTTTGTGGCAGGCGCGGAGCGAGCCGCCTGACTTCTTTACTCTTTTTTTTTCAGATAACAGTACTGAATTTTGGGACACAGATATAAAATGGTTTTCTCTGTTGGAAAGCAGCAGCTGGCTTGACATAATCAGGTATTTCAAGCCATCGATTGCTCGTGAATGTTACAGTTCTCTAATTCAAAGTAGTAAAGCAAGTCGACCAATAATTTAAGTGTTTTATATTTCACAGTTAGCTATTCTTACATCTTATCTTCTATTCAGGGCTCATGATTTTACATTTATTATCTATTATGTGTGTACACATTTGATCAGAATTTTTCAGAAGAATTCAGTGTCTTATGTGTATATTACCTCAAACATTTTGAAAAGTCATGATTAATGTCAATTTGTCATTTTGGGTTTAGAAGTAGGTTGAGGTTCCCAGAGAACAGAATCACACTCGCTTTCATGTTTTGAATAGCCCCTCCCCGTGGCCAGGAAGCAGAGGAGAGGGCAAAGGCGGGGGCGGCACAGGACAGAAGCGGTGACTGGGGTGCGGGCAGACCTGGGGGTAGGTGTGAGGAAAGAGAGGAGCTCCCCCTGGTGCCTCGCCTGGCACTGTCTTCTCTCTCAGCTGTGCCTCCGCACGTACTAACCAGTATAGTTTAAAGAGCATGGCTTATAGTTTTAACGTGTTATGCAAACAGTGGTAAGTGTCATAAAAGAGCCTCTCCTTTTGTGAGGCAGAGAGAAGGTCGAAAGTCCTTAACCCGGCGAAGAGTTGGGGCAGAGGTGGTGCCGCTGCAGGCAGAGGCCCTCAGTATAAGTCAAAGCTGCCAACGGTGGCCACAGTCTCAGGGGAATGGTGCATCTAAAGAGGGCCATGCAGAGGGGCATTTCTGGGCATGTTGGGTCTTTTCGGCCACACTGACCAAGTTCAAGGTGTCCTCGAATGAAACAACTCAGACACGAGGCACACTCTGCAGACGTGCGCCTCTATGGGCCTCGCTGGGACGCACGCCAGACTCAGGTCTGAGTCCTCACTAAGAATTTCTAGTTTAGAAATCATCCAGGAGCATTTCTATATCAATTTTGGGATTCCCTTCTGAAAATTTTAAGTTTCTAGTAGGCAAAATGAGTGTCTTGCACTATCTAAATAGTATAAATGGTGATTTGTTTCTTTTGGAGGCTTTTAGCAAAAATAAGATAGAAAACTGAAGAGCAAGTCAGACTGTCTTCTGAAGTTCTTATTGTTTCAATACCAAGCTCAAGAAGTAATGCCCTTTTTTCTGTCCCTTTTCCGTTTAGACGCTGCCTGAAGAAAGCAATCGAGATCGTAGAATGTCTGGAGGCACAGAACACGAACGTTCTCCTTTTAGGTAATGTGCCTGCAGCACCAGGCGCGGTTCCCATTGGCCTTCCCTGGAGATTTGTCCGCAGATGCTGCGCTGGGATTGGGGTCGTCTTCACAAGGGGTGAACCAGTGTGGAAATCCTTCCCAGTCTCTCCTACCCTGACCTCGGAATCCTTTGCGTTGGATTTCAGTGTTACAGTTTAAAAATAAATTATTTCACTTGGAACTTGGCAGATCTATTTGCAGCCCAAGAAGGAATTGTTTGGTATCTTTACCAAAGCTCCCATTTCCTAATGTTTTGGATTTTGTTTTATATTAACTCAGCTTGGTTAAAGTTATAATCTTTGATAATTCTTATTGTAGAAAGAGACCGCTGGATGGTTTAATTGTTATTTTTATGTGTTTGTGTTCAACAACCTTGTGCAGTTGCCATAGAAACTTTGTGGTCTCTGACTTCCTTTCCTCAGTGGGCTTAACCTGCTGTACGGGAGGACAGGGCACAGACATTCACAGTGAGTGAAAGCAAGTGTGAGCTGCCACACATCAAAGGTACCGCTGGGACTGGGTCGGCGGGAGCTAAGATAAGGTCTGCAGTTGAGAACATGTTAGGTTCTTAGAGCCCCATGTTTCCGATTTGGTAGATTGTCTAAAGCTGTTGTGCCCTTGAGCTCTTGTCATTGCTCTGACATGCTCCATGGCTGTGAGGGTTTGCTTTTATGAGCAAATTGGAAAAGGTGTCTGCCTGTGGCTTCTGTATCGTCTGATGCTGGCTCACTGGCTTAGTGTTCATTTAATACATTTATTGCGCGCCTGTCGTGTGCAGAGCTCCATGCTTCTGCCTTCTAGAAGTTTACAGCCTAATGGGAGAGTTGGCCTAAGCATGTTACTGAAAAAGACCTACCCAGCACCAGCAGAATAGAGTTCTAACTGGTGAAAAGGACAGGGTAAAGACGGATCTGAGAGGTGGAAGGCCCAGGGCCACCTGCACTGATCACATACTTGCATAAAATGAAGTGCAAACCTTTGGCTGATGTGGCTGAGATGTCACTTGCTCCCAGATGGACTGCTGGGTTGTCTCTAGTCTGAAGTCTCATCTCCCAGCCCCTCTTCCTGGTACCCGTGGGTGTGCTGCCAGCACCCTGAGGTGCAAGAAGGCAGAGCCCCTTAAAAGGTGGGACTTGTTTTGAACACTGATGGCACTAGGAAGTCAAAAGTGAAAATGTTTCTTTTCGCCCCATGTGTGTGTAGCTCAGGCTCGTTTCCTGGAGGAGAAAAAGGAGCACGTGTGAGCCTGGCCTCGTGGCCTCCTGGCCTCCTGGTTCTGAGGCCACAGTGCGAGTTGAACGGTGTGCACACCTCCCTGCTCATGGCCCATTCTTGGTTTCTCTGACCCCAGTAAGACCGGCACCGTCATCCTCATGAACGTTTTAAAATAGCAACTCGAATTGCACTTCTTCATTTTGTAAAGAGGAAACTCCAGGGATGTCAGACCCTGACTCTTAGGATCTTAAAACTCTCAAGACAGAAATGCATGCATGTGGATGTGTGCTTTTATTTGCTACGAGTCATGGATGTTAAACAAGCGTTCGAATGGCTTCGTCACCAGATGGGTTTCGTACAGTGACTTCGGGGTGGGCCCGTGGGAGTAGGCCACGGAGAGCTCGTGCTCCTCAGACAGGAACAGGAGGAGCCGTGGAGCAGAGAATAGGAGCACTGAGGTGCAGCCCAGAAATACTCAGCCTCCTCCAGAGCAGAGCGAGCGGGGAAGATCCCGGCGATGAGGCCGAGCCTCGGAACCGTCGGTTCAGTGATGGAGACTGGGACACACCCACCCTGATGGTTTTGAGCCTGGTCTGCAGAGCCCAGCAGGTCACCGCTGTGTGGGTGACCCACCCTCAGTGTTCGGCCCGTCTGGACACCCACATGCGACAGCGGGTTTACAGCGATGCGTCCATCCGCTCAGTGAGCCAGTCCGTGTTTACTGCCAGTGTGTGCTGGGCCCCTGCTAGGCTGGCTTGTGGCAGTTTGTCTCAGTCTGAAAACACTGCCCTTTTTTGTCGTTGGCCCATTTTTAGGGAATTAGGGCTTGACTGTCAATAGCAGGCCTTGGCGTTGGTGACCCTGCTGTGAGATGTGCGAGTGTGAGTGCTCTTGTGGGTGCTTAACATTTCATGTCCTCCTTCCTCTTTGTGCTGCTCCCGGGCCCTCCCAGAGGAGAACGCTTCCGACCTCTGCTGCCTCGTTTCCTCCCTGGTGCAAGTGATGATGGACCCCCACTGTAGAACCAGCGCCGGCTTCCAGAGCCTCATCCAGAAGGAGTGGGTCATGGGCGGGCATTGTTTCCTGGACCGCTGCAACCATCTCCGTCAGAGTGACAAGGAGGAGGTGAGTGTCCTCATCGCAGGCAGTGCCGGTCACGGGGAGAAGGGCCTGGCCCCTTAACTCCTGTCTTCTGACGTAGGGGCACTGCCTGCAAAGTGCACACAGTACTAGCTCAGTAGGAAGGCTGTGATCAGTTCACCGTTTGATGACTTTGAGTCTTTAAACAATGTGGAAACTCTTCCCAGAGGAAAGAGTTATTAACAGGTGTGTTCAGAATGTTTTCTTCCTAATTGTGTGCGCCAAGGGTGTACATCTATTTCATGGTGGGAGTAACATTGGTTTGTAAAACTTAAATAAAAACTAACTCAGTGAGAGGGACTCTTATAATTTCTGCTTAGTTAGTCTTTGCAAAAAAATGGATATTCAGGATACATGTTTTCTATGGAAAATACATGACATAAGATGACTTTTCCTTGCACATAAACCTTGTCGAAATAAAGCATAGGGTGACGGGAGCATCACCCGTCACCAGGGCCCTTGTACTGTGCCCGTGAGAGGTGAGCACGGCCTGTTCGGCCTCTGGCGCTGTAAGGTGCTCTAGGCCTTGGCCTCCCTCCGAGGTCGAGCACAGCGGTGCTAGCGTTACAGTGGCTGGTGAGAGCGAGCCCCCACCTCGTGTTCTGCTGGCCTCGACTGCGGCTGTACAGACTCCTTGGACTGGGTCATTGGTGGCTGTGGAAGGAAGAGTGAGAACAGCGCTGTCTTTAATGAACCACCTGCAGACCTACCGTGTGCTGGTAGCGTGCCTCGTGGTTTCTCTTACTCCAGACAGTAAGCGTGTCTGTCTGTGCGGCTGAGCAGCCTGACGCACGAGCTGTGGGACTAGGGAGCCGGGGCTCTTGCCCTCAGAGCCCCGGCGTGTCCCTGGGGGGCTCCTTTCAGGCCTGACCTGTGCTCATCGGCGCCTCCCTGAGCTGGATGGAAATCGCCGTCCTCCATTCATGGAGTGGGCTTTTCCTTTCTGGGAAGTTAATGGGAAAGCTTGGACTCAAATAATATGATGGGCAGAGAGAGCTGATTGCTGTGTGGGGAGGAGTATGTTTTCATATCCGAGAAAATGGGGCTGACAGGCGTCACGTCTGAAGGGGAAGAGGCTGGGGACTTCCGATCCGCTGTTCAGCCAGCCCTTGGAGAGATCTCCCTCGCTTTCCCAGCCCGTTTTCCCAACTGCACAATGAGGTTCAGGTATTTCTCACTCTCTTTAATGGGACTGAGCATAAAATGAGGTATGAAGTAAAATTGCAATATAAATGTTTCTTAGCATCCACATGTTAAGAATAATAGAGTTTTGAAGGGAAACTTGGTGGTCTGTTTTGTGACGTAAATGATGCAGCACTGACTTGGACTCTAAACCCATGTCTCTCCTGTGAGCTGTGTGTGAGACTTTGGCCACCTCTGTGAGGGCGAGGCTGTGTCACCTGCAGGGTCACCAGTGGCTCAGAGATACACGCTTTGTGAGTGACAAAGCCCCCTAGAAAACTGCTGTCTCTGCGAACATAGGGCTTGCCTCTCGGTGGGTGATAATGGAGGCCAAGCAGTTAAAAATACACTTGTGAAAAATATTAGAAAATCTTTTTTGCTGCATGTGCCTTCTCTCCTGTCCTCTCTCTTCTAGGCTCTCATTTTCAGGGTGGAGAAGTGGGTATTAACAAAATTCAAAATAATTGAATATCGGTTTTTTTGGTAATGAAATCGACTAAGAAGAAGAATGGAAATCTTTTGGGGGGAAATAACATTTCACTTAATTGGGGTTCAAAGTTAGTGTTTCCTATCAAAATCAACCGCAAATGCTCATCTGTTAATGCTGATTGGTAGTGAGATTTTCATAGTTTACCTTTGAAACGCTGCACGGATAGGTACTGCCGAACGTTGATTCTAACCCGCGAGCGTGTGATTCCAGTGGAGCACGCTGACCGCTCGGGATGGATCGGAGTTGGCCTTGCTGTCCAGAGACTGCAGTACGCAGCGGTGAGGTGGCCGCCGAGCTCAGGACGCTGGCGTTGGGCCCTGAGTGCCCGCTCCGCAATGTGTCTTGTTTCCACGCAGGTTCCTGTGTTCCTGCTTTTCTTAGACTGCGTCTGGCAACTGGTGCACCAGCATCCCCCAGCGTTTGAATTCACGGAGACTTACCTGACTGTTTTGTCAGATAGCCTGTACATACCTATTTTTAGCACCTTCTTCTTCAATTCGCCTCATCAGAAAGAAACGAACATGGTAAGAGTCCCCTTAGGAACCTGCGTGCTGAAGAAGCTATGTCCCACAAGTAGGATGCAATGAGGCTGACGATAAAAATGAAACTGATGTCACAGTGATAATGTATGAGGCCCTATTTGGAGAGCTTTCTGAGCATTGGCATTTAACCCTCCCAGCACCCTATGGATCTGTATTATTATTGTTATCCCTCAGGAGCTGAGGCTCAGAGAGGGTAAGTCACTCGCCCTCGGTCACACAGTGAATACTAGAGCTGGGAGCAAATGTTGGAGTTGGGGAATTGATCAGAATTAAAACATCCTTTGTCAAGGCGGTTAGACCAGATGCCTTCTCTTCCATTTGCCTGATACGTGGGGTTAGTCGGAAGAGAAACAGCGATGTGGTGGAGCAGGGAAGCTAGGCTGGCACTTCCCTCAGACCGTGCTGCCGGGACTTTAACTCTCGCCGGCCTCGGAGCTCTGCCAGCCTTCCGCGGGCTGGCTGGCGCCGGCCTTCTGGGCGGGAGTTTGCCAGATCCCACGGTGAGTGGGAAGCACAGGCTCTGGGCCTTCGGGCACGCGGCCCCAGTGTCAGGTCCCAGCCCTGCTGCCCACCAGCTTCGCTCAGACAGTTCACTTCAGTTTTCTGAGCCTCAGTTTCCTCAGATGTAAAATTGCAAAAATAATAGTGACTTCACGGGTGGTTGTGGAAGTGCCCAAGGCTGGCTGGCAGGAAAAGAATGTGTCCTTCTTCCCTACCCTCCCCCCTTGCCCCCCCAAGCCTGGTGAACAATCCTCTGAAAGTGAGGTGCTCTGAGTGGGCCGTCTCGGGGCAGGACGCCTTCCCGGTGCCTGCCTCCCAGGCGTGTGTTTGCTCCACGAGGCCCTTGGAGGCCGGCGTGACCTGTGCTTGTCTTGGCAGGGCAGGGAAGGACCGGACGCACAAGGCAAGCCTTTGAGCCTGCTCACCGTGTGGGACTGGTCTGTGCAGTTCGAACCCAAAGCCCAGATGCTGCTCAGAAACCCTCTGTATGTGGAAAAGCCAAAACTGGACAAAAGCCAGCGGAAAGGAATGCGCTTCAAAGTAAGATGTCCACGTGCCTAGCCCCGTTCACCTTCCCCCTATGTCTGTAAGTCACGTATGGATTCTGGAAGCAGCCTGCAGAGTTGAGATTTGTGGCGGGCAAACTGCCAGGTCCAAGAGAATCCCCTGCTTTCTGCAAATCATCCTTTGCCCCATGAGATGTGGCCATGTGCTGAACGTCACTGGGGACGCTGCTGCCAAAATGTGTGTGTTGCATGGAGTCGTGCGTCTCTCTACCTGAGCACGTGGCTGGGGGAGCAAAGGAACGCGATCGCGGGGGCTTTACTCTGTCTGTAACAGTTTGTGTCTTCAATGGCCAGACCTTTCTGCATGAGATGCACCTAAAACTTTCCCGTCACAGCCTGTGGGGTATCTGGCACAGCTCCCCCGCTCTGTTGTCATAGCACAAAAGCAGCCACAGACCGCCCCTGAGCAAGTGGGTGTGGCTGGGTTCCAATATTTACAAAAACGGGCCCAGCCCAGGTTTGGCCCTGAGCTGTCAGCTTCAAGTGTCAAGTTATTTGGGTTTCATGTAAGTATTTGTTCCTGACTTTACTGGTTTGTAAAACGCCAAAGTTCCCTAGATACATGATTGACATGGCATTTCCTGGCTCTGTCCCCTGCCTAGGATTTCTCCCCCCCAGGCCCCGCAAAGGGAAGAGCAGGAAGGCAAATCCCACGTCAGTGCTTACTCCTGGCCAGGCTGTACTTCTGATCCTGCCTGCCCATGAGGGCTCCAGGAAGCCTGGCTGGCTCTGGTGCGGGAGGTGGCTGCATTCTAAAGAGGCTTGGGGACCCAGGTGAGCCAAAGCCATGCTCGCAGAGGTGCCATTTGCCAACTTAGAGCTGCTGCTTTGCCCTTCGGAGGGTCCTCAGGCCCAGGGTGATGTTCCCCAACAGATTTAACCTCTTTCCTGCTAGCTGGACCAGAACTCCCTGAGCTCCGGAACAGCTTGGCCAGAGGTCAGTTTTTCTTCATGTGCTCTGCCCCCTGGTGGCTGCATGCACGGTTCTTGTGATAGCCGGGTTAGGATCCCATAGCTGCCCCAGGCCAGCCAGCAGGTGAGGGACCTCCGAGGTGGCAAGGCCTAACTCTTATTTTTGCACTGGAGGAAGCTAAGGTTCTGCCTTGTAAGACTGGATTGCATTTCTCTGCCCAGATCGAGTTTTTTAAGCGTCCCTTCTCCTTGTAGGTAGGGGCAGGTAGCCTATCCTCCAGGAGCTGACCGGTGGGAGGGGCTTGAGCCAAAAGGTTGGCCAGTGTCAGACAATAATAAATGAGGTGCGCTTGGGGCTGGGGCAGCTGGGAACTTGGAAGCCTTTGGGTTAGGAGACCAGACATCAGGCTTGGAGCCCCTCGCTGAGTGGGGGGATGGCATTGGAGAAGTTCCGTAGAGACTGAAGAGGCTGTGGCAGGAAGTGCTGCTCTGTGAGTGACGGCGGGAGGCTGGGGCCTGCTCAGGCGTGGGATCTTGGCCGTGACCTCAGCCCTGACCAGGCTCCAGGTGTGGGGCACCGTTCCCACCCCGCTCATCTTGGCCACTCAGCTCACTTTGGACAGCAATTTCCACTGTTTTCATCTCACAGCACGCAGAAACTGGCACACCAAAAATATATATTTTTTGCCATTTGGACAAAAAATAGGTATACTTTTGATTCATTCAAACCAAATGGCTATTGTTGTGTTGGCTGTTGTCATTTTTTTTTTGACAGTCTAAGGGAAAAGAGGTCAAAGCCCCTGACTAAATAGTCAGGCATTGCCTGTTTTAAAAATTCTTGCGGCACCCCAGTTGAAAGTCACTGACTTAGGGGACGGCGAGAAGGGCTTTCGGGACAAGCAGAGTTCTGTTAGGAGCACACACTCTGGAGCCAGAGCGTCTGTGAGTGAAACCGCCTTTGGCATTTGGTATCTGGGGCCTTGGCTCATTATTTAACCTCTGTGCCTTAGTTTCCTCATCTGTAAAATGGGGCACTAACAGTGACTTTGAGAATTGGGTAAGTCATTGCATGCAGACCACTGAGCACAGAGTCTGGTAGCAGTGAACACTCAGTGGCTGTTAGGTCCCACTGCCTTCCTTGCTCCCCGCCCACTCCAGCTCCCCTGACCTCCAGGGAGAAGAGAGGCCGCGCCCTGTCCCTGGCCGGAAAGGCAGAAATCCCAGTCAGCTCTGAGTTGGGGTTTTGTGGATGGTTTGGCTTTCTTTTATTTTAATTGTTATTCCATATTCTATAATAAGGAAATATTTCCTTTATAGTAAAGAAAACCTTTTTACAAGGAAGAACCACTCACAGAAATAGGGTAGAGAGTTGTTTTACGTCTAGCCTGAGAATAAAACTTTTGTCTGTTCTTATTTCAAATGGATACCTCAAGAGCAAAAAAGTTGGGGAGAAACAGCTTCCCCCCTTTTCTGCCTTCTCCTTTGGCCACTAGAGATCCCCCATAACCTTCTGGCCACCGTGCCCACCTTCACAGCCCTTCCCCAGTACACCCACAGCAGCGCGCCTTGCCTCGGCTGCAGATGGAATTGCCAAGGAGCAGAGACCATGTGAAAGCTCTCGCATCGTCTCCTCCTTGCAGCTTGTCAGGCAAGAGCATGCGGCCCGTTTCGTCAGTTCCTCAGAGTGCTTCTGCCTCCACCTGACTCGTTGTCCGGGCGAACTTTCTGACTTAGGGTTGAACTCCCACTGGACACCTGATGACCTCCAAGGTTATTTCATCGGAGGGGTAGGATCTTCGGGTAGTCAGTACTGCTTCCCCGCAGGTGTTCAGAATACTACAGAAGCTCAGTATTCTCAAAAAGGAAACATTTTGTTCCCTACAGAAAATAAATAGACATCGCACCCAGACTCCCCTAAATTGTCATCCTGTCTTAAGTTAAACTTCTTCTTTGTAAGTACCTAGTGCCCTTTGGCACCCCTGTGACAGTGCAGAGTGAGGTGAACAGCTTCTTCGTGCGTCACGGCTTGCCTTCCTGCGCTGCTCCGGATTACCTGGTTTCCCCCATTTGTGTACACATGTAGTACAGCTAACATCTGCACCATGAGCTAGGCAAGAAGCCCCGCCTCTCTGTGTGTTACAGCATTTTAATGAATTTGCATTTACATGGCATTTCTGATGGCTCATGACTTGTAAACACAGGGTTATGCCTCTTTCTTTGATGGTAACAATGGTACCTATGCTGTCAGGCTAACCAGAGATTTTTTATCTGTATTTTCTCTCCAAGCACCAACGACAGCTTTCTTTGCCACTCACCCAATCTAAGTCATCTCCCAAAAGAGGATTTTTCAGGGAAGAAACAGATCATTTAATTAAAAACCTTCTGGGCAAGAGAATTAGCAAACTAATCAATTCTTCTGACGAGCTGCAGGACACCTTCCGGGAGTTCTATGACAGCTGGCACAGCAAGCCCGCCGACTGCCACGGTCTGCTGCTGCCTCACATCGAGGGCCCCGAGATCAGAGTCTGGGCCCAGCGCTACTTGCGTTGGATTCCAGAAGCGCGAATTCTGGGCGGTGGCACGGTGGCCACCGTGAGCAAACTCTTGGAAATGATGGAGGAAGTACAGAGCCTACAAGAAAAAATCAAGGAGGGACACCACCACCAGGAGGCCCTCCAGGCAGAGGCCCCCTCCCTGCTAAGAAACTCTGTCCGCCTGTCCTCTTCGTTTCCTTTTGCTTTGCTGCAGCGACCATCCTCTAAGCCCGTCTTACCCACTAGTGGTTGGAAAGCTTTGGGAGATGAAGAAGATCTGGCCAAACGGGAAGATGAGTTTGTGGATCTAGGGGATGTGTGACCTCTCTGTTCAGTGGTTGCGAAAGAGGAATTTTGAAGACTGGGACAGGAGGCCAACACGCTGACCTCTGGCCTGGTGTGTCACGCTGATGCTTACTGGTGGGAGGAAGGGCCACTGGCCTGGAGCTCTGTAGGAGGAAACCTGGGCCTTCCGGAAAAGAGCTGGTTCTCATTTTTTTTTTTAATGGTCCTGAAAGACTCTGCAGTTAAAACCGTATCTCTTGTATTATTCATTGAAAGGAATTACTACTTGATCCATAGTAGAATTGTAGCTGTTGTCTGATGCATAAGTGTTACTCAGAATCTGCAGTGGCTGGTTTACTACTAAAAAGGGCTTTAGTAAGATATTCTTGGACTCGATTCTTTCTTCAGATCCGTTCTGTGCCAAGATCGTGTATCTAGTCACCGGGAACAGTCGGTGTCTCTCCAGCCCATCTCAGCTCGGAGCGTGTTCGGCTTTATGTGACGTGTGTGGTGAATGGAGAGCTGCAGATAGCGGTATTGAGATGTGCGGCATTTACGTAAACAAGCTACAGCGTTTTTCCTTTCTGCGTCCTCTTGCCTGTAGAGGAGCTGGAGAAATCCCACCCGTGTCACCCATCCTGACGTTTCCGACCACCTTCCCTCCTGCATCGACTGTGTCACTTTGTGGGGGTGCCGGTGAGCCAACCACTCTTTTTTGTGGGCTGATGCCTCCAGGCCCCTCCCCGCCTTCTCCATCCTGCTCACCACCCTCCCTCCAGGCTACGCTGCCCCCTCCAGTGCACATGGCCCCAGGGTCTTGCTGTGAAACCCGCTGGTTAAACTGGAGGGCTCTCTTTGGTCCGCCCAGAGGAGCTTCCATCCTTCCAGAGGCTCTCAACTGTTTGCAAGTACAATGGTACCTCGGTACTCATCGTTAATTCATTCCGAGGGGTGGCGAGAGAGTGATGATTGATGAAGCGTTTTCTCTTGCGGGGTGGCATCATGACTCATTCACGTCCCAGCAAGTGTGATGAGTGCTGAAATGTTTTTTCTCATCAGTCGATGAGTACCAGGTTTGACGAGTTCTGAAGCCGACGAGTACCGAGGTACCACTGTAATTGCTTTGCCTTTTTCTAACAGCATGGTGAGGCCTCAGAGCATTTGGGATCACGGTCCCCTGCAGGAGTCCCTCCAATGGTTTTCCACATTCTCTCTCACCTGACAGACTGGTGAAGATCATTTCTGAATGTGGCTTTCATAGGGAAGCAATTAAGCATAAATGTCAGAAGTGATGGTTATCATATAGTACCTCAGCAACTTAAAAAGCCATAGAAGAAACTTAACTATATCTGGTAACCTTGCATCTGCTGTCTAAATTATCTATATTTTTAAATTCAGGAAAGCACACTTTATGAGGACCAGTTTTTTCATTCTCAATGGAACCGTATTAAATCCCACTAAAGGAAGGGGGGAATCTAATGTTAGAATGTTTCAAATGAAATATTTGCCTTTTATATATATACATCTGCTCTCTGCTATAGATCCCAATTTAAATATTACATGTTTAGAAAAACTTTCAGTTGCTCAAGGGCAATAAGTTTTGAAACTATCGACAAAGAAGAGTTTCTCAGTTTGCACTGAATTGTCTTTTGTATATACCAGAAACTGCTTTGCCATTCTCCCCCTGCATGGCGACACATGAGCCAGGATTGTCTGTTTGGATGACCAGAGGTTGAAGGGAGAGCAGGGGCCATGCACTGGGGCCAAGCACATTTCCAGTCTCGGTTGCCTTAAGATTCTCACTAGGGGAGGTTGGTGTTAGGCTTGCAATAGGGATTTTGAAAATACACCGGTTCACTAACTACCTTCACATATTCTCTGTGGGCCTTCTTAAACTAGCACTCACCTCTGCTTCTTTGCCCTAACTGTGCCCCAAGCACACTGGACCTAACTGTTTCTGTTACCGCATCGTAACGGGAGTATTTACACAGTGGCCTCTTCCGTCTTAGGGTCTTGTAGTTTTCATTCCAGAAATGCCCAGTGTGATGCTTTACACCTCACAACGATGGTTTAAAGACACAAGGGCACGGCCCTTGTCATAGCAGTTGAATGTGCATTGAAATATTTTTCTATGATTAAAAAAATTGCAATAGGAAAATAAGCTGTTATAACATGGAAGGTCATGACAATTTATGTATTTATATTTGAAATGAGATTTCTATAAACTTGTATTTGTGTACAGAATTCTCAGTGGGTTTATATATTGTGACATTTTTATTCAAGATTGAAATGTGGGTTATGCTTAACAGTTAAAGCTGAAACAAGACCATTTTCTTTGTTTAAAATGCTGCACTGTGCAAGTTCGGAAATGTACGTTCATTTACTGTATATAATGTCTTGAGTTTGTTTATACCTCTAAGTTTTTACACTGAAGATAAATTAGCTTTAATTACATTTAAAACTTTTTTTTTAATGGAGTAAGTTGTTGGGCTAAATCTGTATAAATGTGCTTTTTATTTTCTGTGTGTACAATGAAAGTTTATACTTGTATCTCACTGCATCGTATCTGGTTGCAGAAATTAAAGCACAACTTACCAGCAGCCCTGTGTTCAGTGTGGCCGATGAAACCTGGAATACTTACCTTTACTCGTTCTGTGTGTGTGTGCGTGTTTGGTTGGCTGGTTGGTTGGCGATGGCGGAACATCAGTAACCAAATAAATATTTAAACTTTCAAGTAGTAATAAATACTACAGTGAAAAACCAGGAGGGCGGCCTGTTGCAGTGAGTAAAGGCAGCAGGGCTGTAAATCCCTGGAATGAAACATTACTGCCGGTCTCCTTTCTTGGGCAAATGAGAACAGCGCTTCATTGCTGGGAGAGTGCGGAGTTCAGTTAAACTGGGAAAGGCAAGGCTTTGTTTTTCCTTCCAGAGAAGACGGCTGGGCTGGTGTCGCGTGAGAGCAGGAGGCGCGCTCGTTCTTTGTTTGACACCTGTGGACTGCGGCCTGTCCCTTGTGTTTGTTGGGAGAAGTTCCATTTGTTTGGCCTTTCCTACCTGCAGCCCTTTCCCTTTCAGTCAGGACAAGAGAAGGTGTCCCCCCCCCCCTCCTTCTGTCACAAAGGCTCTGGAGACCTCCTCCCTGGAACTCAGTAAGCCTTCGCTGCTGCCACGTTGTTCTCACAAATGTCAGTTCTTTGGTATTTGCATTAAACTCTGAAGTGGTAATTAGTGCCCTATTGACCAGCAGGTTCTCGTGGATTGTCCACACTGGGGGAGCGCCCTGGACATGTGCGCTGGCTGTGTCTCTCCTGAGTTTGCTTGTTCCTTGGTTTCCAGGGCAGGGTCAGGGGAGGACTGAGCAGGGGCGAAGTGTGGAGCATTTCCCTTCTAACGTGAAACAGGGTGGCTGGGTGGGGGCTCCCACCGAGAGCAGACGCCTGGATCCTGTGCCTTACCGTGTCCCCTCCTGTCCAGGAGGGGAGGCCGGACAGAGGGGGCCTGGCCTGCAGCCTATTTTCCGAGCCCCTGCTGTGGCTGTCCGAGTTGCTCTACAGGCGAAAACTCCCCTCATCGCTGCTGCAGAGCATCTTTAAAGCAGCCCTGTGGCAGGGCGGGTGGACACTGAGCACCCAGCACCGCCTGCCCCCACGCAGGGGCGAGGTCTGTAGTGACCAAGGTCTTCCACACACACCCTTCTACAACCCCCCAACACGCGCACAGGCACACACACACAACATACCGCCTTAAAACGTTAGACCTGTTCGTGCTGCACGTTCCAATGTAACCAGAAAGTGCCCAAGTGCTCACGCGTGAGTGTGTTGATAACCAGGCCAGCCATAGGTAATACAAGTAACTTCTGTGTAAGAGGAAAGTGATTTGTTGGTTTTGTGCCATTAAAAACACAGACATCTGCCCTGGCTGGTGTAGCTCAGTGGATTGAGCGCGGGCTGGGAACCAGAGGGTCCCGGTTCGATTCCCAGTCAGGGCACATGCCTGGGTTGCGGGCCAGGTCCCCAGTGAGGACCATGTGAGAGGCAACCATACGTTGCTGTTTCTCTCCCTCTCTGTCTCCCTCCCTTCCCCTCTCTAAAAATAAATAAATAAAAATCTTTAAAAAAAACACACAGACATCTTAGCCTTTTTTGTGGTCCAGGTTCTTTTTTTCCTTCTTTTTAATCCTCTTGTTACACTGCTTACTTTTAGTGATTAAAGTATATGAAGTGTC
The DNA here is from genome assembly GCA_004026765.1 of Micronycteris hirsuta. Lineage (NCBI taxonomy): Eukaryota > Metazoa > Chordata > Mammalia > Chiroptera > Phyllostomidae > Micronycteris > Micronycteris hirsuta. Next base: position 76,755 of record PVJI01003240.1, read on the forward strand.
TGATCACCTGGAAATGTATACAGTAAGCTTTTGGCCTTTTAAGAAAACTTTCCAGTTTTGCTAGCCAGGCCAGTTTTTGCTGAGTAGTTACTTTTTTAAAATTTAGATTTGAGCGTTACTTTTATAAAAGGCTGTGTGGCTTTTTTTTTTAATACTGAATGGAGGACTTTCAAAATTATCTTCACAGAGGCGTGGGCCAGGTGAGTGTACACTTCCTCGTCTCAGCACCGAGGGCACAGTTCACACCGTGTGCGGACAGACTGCATTTCCTCCCTCAGACTGAACCTGCGGACCTGGGCCCAGGACCTGGGCTTTGGGGCACTGCTACAGTGGCCTCAGAACTGAACAGAGTCTCCCCCCAAAGAGGGTGGAAAACAACCAGTAGAGATTGCCTGGGTGGGGGTGGGGGTGTAGGTTTAGGGGCAGAGATGCTGGGAAGGGGTGTGAAGGAATCTCCTGGAATGATGGTAACACTATATCTTGATAAAGGTTTGGGTTATTCAGGTGTATGCCAAAACTCAGAGTAGGTACATTTAAGATATGTTTTAATGCATTTAAATTTTAGATTAAAAGAAAACTAGGCAAATGCTGAACTCGAGTTCAGTGATACTACCGCCAAATTATTTAAGGTGTGCACTGTGGTCTGCAGTTTACTCTGACACCAGCAATGAGAGGGACCACGGCCGGACAGAGGGATGGACATGGCTAGTCATGTGACAAAGCAAGCGTGGAGAATGTCAGTGGTACGGCCCGGGGTTGCGTATATGGGAGTGTGGGTGGTTGCAAAGTTCTGTGAACTTTGTTATGTTTGAAACTTTTCATAATAAAATGGGAAATTTTCAAATTCGTAAAATGTTATGGAAAAAATGTATATGGGAGTACATCGGTTCTTTTTGGGAGACGAGAAACCCTATTCTTCTCGAACTCCCTGGCCACCAGAAGGATGTAAAGGAACTTGGAGAAGGAGCTAGAGTGTTCACGTCCCCCCTCAACCCCGTTTTCCCCTTTCTATTGTCTCTCTGCGTCATCGTTTTCTGTTGCCTGCAACATTATCAGAAACTTTCTGCTTTTAGTCCTTTTCTCGTGCTGCAGATGAATCTTCCTAAAGTAATCCTGTGGGGGTTTTTTTGTTTTTTTTTTTTTTTTGGCTTGAAAACTTTTAATGGACGCATCATTAGAAATTGGGGTTGCAGTAACTTTAGCCAAATAATATAAAGTCGGGAGAAAAAAGAAAGAGAACTCGTGTATTTGAAGGTTTAAGTCGGAGGCGCTATTGTGTCTGAGCACCAAAGCCCAAGTAGTCTTCTTCAGTCTTTGCTTCCCCCGCTCTGCACACCAGCCTTCTCTTCTTCCCACTCAGTGAAGCGGGACCAGACTCCTAGCGCAACTCTGTTTTCAAGAGGCCGGTGGGATTGAAGCTGGAACCTTGGTCCTCTTCCCCAACCCCAGGAAAGGGTCTGCCCTGGCTGGCTGGGGGCAGGGTCGTCCTGGAGGACCAGGGCCACTCCCACTGCTCTGCGTGTGCGCTCTGAGGTTCCCAAATTTTGTGACAGGATGGATGTCATGTTTCTGCATTGCTCTAAATTAACTCTGGCCTGGCTCCCGGCAGAGGCTGTGTCGTGTGGTGAAGGAGCTGGGCCTCCGGAGCCAGACAGCCTGAGTCTGACCCTCTGCAACTGACCGATGGTGGGCCTGGGGCCCGGGAGTTAACACCCCTCAGTCTCAGCTCTTTTATCCATGAAATGACAGCATTCATAGAAGCCGCCCCGCTGGAGTATTAGGGGGCTTAAGATGTGCTCCTTTGAACCACCTCACGAAGTAAATGCTCAATTCATGTTAGCTATTATTATAGTATGTGTATGGTCATTTAAATACTTCATATGAATAGAGGTGCATGTGTGTGTGCGTGTGTGCCGATGAACTTCAATCTCCACTCCAGGAGCAGTTGATAGTTGAAAGACTCTAAAGAGAAATTCAAGTTCCAAAGCTGGCTAGATGGGTGCTTCAGATGCTTTCAACGTCCACCTAGAGGGTTTGTCAAGCAGCACGCGGATGTTCATCACCTCTGTGGTGAAACGAGTGCCGCCCTTGGGGTGTTTGGGTGGCTGGAAATGAGGAGGCCGTGCCCTGAGACCTACAGGACAAAAATACCCATCAGGCCGCGCAGTACAACCACCTTGGAGCACAGCACAGCGTCTACAACTGCGTGGATCCAGGGACCCTGGCATCTTCTGACAGACTACAGGGCTAGCTGCTTCTGCCTTCTCACTGTGCCTGTCTTGGGAGTGAAACTCTCATCCAAGGTACTAAGTGGAGGGCAGAGTGAAGGACTTCCCCACAGCTGAAGAACAGGAAATGAGATTGTTTTGTGCCATTAATAAATGCATGCACATCTGGTAGATTTGCCCCAAGGCCGGCCTTCGTTGTGGATGCCGACTGCGGAGGAGGATGTGATGAGGGGCAGGGAGCTGCAGCCCCCACCCACCTCTGACTTCCATAAGCTGCTGACACTCACCAGAAGCATGTTGCAATTGCTGAATGGCCATATTGACTGAGGTCAGTTCATGACCCCCCGCCAGATGTACTCGAAGTTCCGTGGTTATATATAGTTAGAGTTACTGACGTTCAGTCACAGTTTTACCTAGTCCATTGGAGGGACTCCGCCCTCATTGCCTGAGGCCGTACAGTCTTAGGATGTGCGGAGTCTGCTTGCGGCCTTTGGTTCGGTGTGGCCGCTGCCGAGGGGCCCCTTGCCTCCACTCTGTAAGTTTTAGTTTGGATTCCCCCAGGAGCCCACTCTGGGGCAAAGATTTGGGTGTGAGTAGGCAAAGACTTGGCAGGTGATCCCAGGCAGCACTGTGAGAATGGGGACCTAGGGCAGGAAAGGGAAAACAATAGGGGTCAATGAGCAGGTTGTCGCCGGGGCCCCGGGGACTCGGCCCTCCGAGAGTCCGTGTGAATTTGGTGGGACATGTCGATTATACGCGCATCTCTTCACCTTGCCTTTCTCACTCAGCCAGTGTCTCGTAGCAATTTCCCTGAGTCGGGTAGTGAAGTACCGACTCATTCTCACGTAACAGTGGGTCAGATCGCCTCGGGAAGGGCTTGGAGCAGCCTCTGCAAGCCCGTTCCTCACGGACGCTTTTGGCTCTTCAAGAGAAATCCCCTGGTTTCTCCCCAGATTCCACGTGTGGGGCTGCCTGTGCCTCCCTCCTTATAACGAGCTACTACTTCTGTCGCCTCAGTGCCCGCGGGCATTTCTAAATGCCCCTCCTCTTGGTATCTGGAGGTTGAGTTTCATCCTGCAACAGAGCTGCTGCTTACAGGGCCTGATTTCCCAGAATTCTTGACGATTTGACCCGCACTGTCCCTTGCCCCACAAGGAACTGACAAAATGAACTAGATGATTACGTGATTCAATCCTAACCGTAAAGTTGAACGTTTAATTAAATGCCCAGTGTTTGCACAGTGTTTTCAATTCACAGAGCACCTCTGTGTTCACCATGCAATTGCAAGAAGCCCCGCCAGCCCAGTAGCATTCTCAGATGGGGAGCCCCACCCCAAATCCTCCAAGCTACGGAGCACTGGGAAAGGACAGCAGGAATTCAGGAAAGAACTGTTTTGTGATTTAAAAAAATGAGTTAAAAGCCAAGAAATTAAGCAGCCTCTGTTTATAGTTGCCGTAAGAAAAACTTAACATATACCATTTCCTGCCTTTGCACAGCCAGTCTGATGTGTAGTTGTACTGTGTGAGCAGATTCAGACCTTCCTGATTTTCTGCGCAATGACAGAGCCCGTGCCAGGGAATAAGGGCCCAGTGTGTTGTAGGCACAAGGAGAACTTATCCTGGACTGACTGGCAGACAGGAGCCAAGCTGTCAAGACAAAGGACGGCTTAGACACAGGAATTCCAGCAGGACGCCCATAGCTGCCCAGTTCAGACACAGACGTGTGGCTCTGTCCCAGCTCCCACATGTTGTTGGGTAGCCGTCTAGGCCGACCAGGGAGCTGAGGGTATGGTGACTTGCAGGGAGAACAGATTGTGTGGAAGGAAGCTGCCCAACTGTGAGCTTCTTTTTTTACTTTCTTTGCAGCAGCTTTATTGAGATATAATTCGCATATCATATGGTGCATCCACGTCAGGCATACAATTCAATAATTTTTAACATTCCCATTTGTGCAGCCGTCACCACAACCAACCGACGAGAGAACGTTTTCATCACCTCGGAAAGAAACCCATACCCTTTAGCTGTCACTGCCCCCGCCCCCTCATGCTCCTCAGCCTTAGGCAGCCACTAATTCATCTGCCTCTGTGTATTTGCTTATTCTGGATATTCTGTGGAAATGAGATCACGTATCGCGTGTCCTTCCACTGAGCATAACGTGTGCCGTGTCCAACCCACTGAGGCGTGTATCAGAGCTGCCCCGCTTCGTGCAGCCTGGGAGCCCTTGTGTGGGGGGTCCACGTTCCATTTATCCGCTCCTCAGTGCGGGCATCTGGGCTTCCACCTTTTGGCTATTACAAGTGATGCTGTCAGAAACCTTTGTGTGCAAGCTTTCTCGTAGACGTGTTTTCATTTCTCTTGGGTGTGGATCTGGGAGTGGAATGTCTGGGTCACACAGTAACTCTGTGTTTAACTCCTCGAGGAGCTGCCAGGCTGTTTTCCAAAGTGGCTGCACCAATGCCCATTCCCATCAGCAGTGTTCGCGGATTCCGAGTTCCGATTTCTCCACTTCTCGCCAGCCCTGACCGTTGTCGGAACTTTCGATTCTAGCCGCCCTAGCGGGTGTGCAGTGGGATTTGTTGTATTTTTGATTTGCATTACTCTGGTGACTGGGTAATGATGCTGATGTTGAGCATCTTTTCACGGGTTTGTTGGCCATTTGTCTGTCTGTCTTGGAGCTGGAGAAATGCTTATTCAATCCTTTGTTCATTTTTCAAAATTGTGTGGTCTTTTCAAATTGAGTTCTTTGTGTATTTTAGAGAGAAGTTCCTTATCAGACATAATTTGCAAATATTTTCTCCCATTCTTTGGGGTTTTTTCACCTTCTTGATGTGTCTTTGCAGCACAAAAGTTTAATTTTGATGAAGTCCAATTTATCCATTTTTTTTCCTTTTGACACTTGTGCTCAGTATCATATCTAAGATGCCGTTGCCAAAACCAAGTTCACAAAGATTTACCCTATGTTTTGTATAAGCTGTAGGCCTGACTGGTGTGGCTCAGTTGGTTGGGTACTGTTCTGCAAAGCAAAAGGTCACCAGTTAATTCCCAGTCGGGGCGCATGCCTGGGCTAAGGGTTCGGTCCCTGGATAGGGTGTGTATGAGAGGCAACCTATGGATGTTCCTCTCCCTCTCTTTCTTTCTCCCTCCCTTCCCTTTCTTCTAAAATAAATAAATAAATAAATAAATAAATAAATAAATAAGATCTTTAAAAAAAGAGGCTCACAGCCTTAGCTTCTGTACTTTGGCTCTTTGAACCGTGGGAGTTAATATTTATGTATGGTGTGAGGTGTGGGTACCCACGCACGTTTCTCAAGGCCTCCCCTTCCACTCTGGCTGGGAGTGGCGGAGGCTCGCCTCAGCCAGGTGCAGCCTGCAGGACAGAGCCTGGTGCGTCTGGGCATCATAACCTCACTGTCCAGTTCTGACCCGTATTACATGTTGAAGAAGCTAGTTTAGGAGGAGATGAATCTAAACTATTTGGTCTCAGCTTTGTTATGTTATTATAAAAGATTGGCTTTGATATTTGTGACTAGCGCCATCACTGGAGATTCAGTGGGCAGTTTTATTGCTGGAGGAGATAGGAAGGAACATCCTCCCTGACCCTGTGGATCTACCTCAGCATTACTCCATATTCCCCGTCACCTCACACTGTCCGTTGCCTTTGTCCCACAGCGTTCCCTCTGGCCCTCCCGTTACAGCGGGAGACTCGGACTTCTGCTGTCCCCATGGAGTCTCCGCACCTGTGCCCTGGCTGCCACCACCTGTGGCCTTCCCAGGACCCTCTGCTCTCTATGATCTTCTGTCTCCCTGGTCCTTTAGTCTCTACTGGCCTTGCCCATCAGCATTGCCCATCAGTGAGACCGGCTCTAGCTTATCTCACAACAAACCAAACCCTCACTTCGATCCTGGCATCCTCCTCAAGCACCCTGCCCCGACACCCCACACTCCACCCAAGAGCCAGACCGTAGAACGAGGTCTCTTCACTTGGGTTTTCATTGTCCCAGCTCACACTCACTTCTCAGTCACCGCGAACTTCTGAGCCCATTATCCCAAGGCCCTAGTGAGTTCCCTGCCACCAAACAAACCCAAAGGATCCTTTTCAGTTCTCATCTTACCTGTCAGTTAGGACTGAGTGTGACAAGGACATTGGGAAGGTGACTTCCATGTCACCGGACCTTGCTTGACTTTCAGCACCAAGGGCCATTTCCTCCTTCTTGAAAAACTTCTCTTCGGCTCCATAATGTCAGCTGAACACAGAGAGTCGGGAGGCTTTGACTGTGACCAACAGCAAAAAGTTTGTCAAGGGTCTTAGGGTTTCAAACTGGGAACCCGACCAGGCAATCCCCAGAGTGTTCCGAAGAAGGAAGCAAAGTACATCCTTGAGAAGAATCGGTCCTTCATCCTTAATGGACTGGTCCCAAGTGATAATCTTTCAGATGTCCGGTGGTCTGCATAACGAACGTCAGGCAGTCTGGACACTGATGTTCTTATCTAAGCCCTTCAGGGGTAATTAGAGGGTTATCATAGGATCGCTCCTTCCCCCTGCCACCCCTGCTTCTCAGCATAATGCAGAGTTCAAAAGTGTAAGTTCCCAGGCTGGTTAAAGCAACAGTAGAATCATTTCTTTATCCTCAGCCTACTTGATTTTAGTAATTTAGCGGCTTGACTAAAGTAATTCCATTTTATTTCTTCATTCCATTCCTCATTTCCCTCTTTTGATCAGTATTTATTTTTATCAGAAAACATGATAGATAAAAATATTTTAAAGTCTCTTAATGCCAACGTAGCAATGCTGGGTCCATCAAATCCCTCAGAGAGGAGACGGGGGCTTGAGGAATGCTCGCCATGTATGAGTTTATAGTCAGCTCCATATTTATGTCAAATTTTGGGTTGAAGAATTAGGAGAGGACCAATTAAGACATTATTGCCCTGGCTGGTGTGGTTCCGTGGATTGAATTCCAGCCTGGGAACCAAAAAGTTGCCAGTTTGATTCCCAGTTGGGGCACATGCCTGGGTCCCCAATAGGGGGCATGTGAGAGGCAATCAATCGATTTCTCTCACACATTGATGTTTCTCTTCCTCTCTTTCTCCCTCCCTTCCTCTCTCACTCTCTTAAATAAAATGACATTATTATTATATTATTAGGTAGCAGTTTCAGAAACCAGTCTCAATCTTGAGAATAGGTCAGTTCAGGTAAATAGTTGTCTCTCATTTTAAGAGGTGATGGTGCAGGTGGTGCTCCAGGTTAGGCCGATGGCGAAGCAGTCAGGTATCATTGTAATATGAGCCATCTCTACGGCAACAAAAGAAAAACAACGGCTAATGATTGGAGCAGACTATAATCCAGTGTCTGAGTTCTGAAGGCAGTCAGTCACGATGATTTCGAGGGGTCTGGCTTGGAACGTCTCGGGGTGGAGTGAGGGCCGGCAGGGGCGGTCCGAAAGACTCTCCCGCGCTGCAGTTTGCATGTCACTGGTGATTTTTTTCTGCAGCAGGCACAGAGATTGACCGTGGATGAGCTCTTGTGGTGGTTCCTCTGAGGTTTAGTTTGCGTGGCTTCGGGAAAGGGACCGTTTTAGTTCTCAATGAGTCCAGGTCAAAGTGTGGGAGAAAGACTGGAAACGTGAGTTTGGATACCCAGGTATCAGAGGAATCTTGATTAATGCAGGATCCCATTCAGTTTATAGGTCGAAACAAAACCCAAACAGCCCTATTATCTAATCCACACAGCTGTACTACTGAAACATGGTTTTTCTCTCTAACATCACCCTCATTTTCACCAACGATAGCCAAATCCAGACTTAATTCTTAAGGAAATAGGTGTGCAGGGCAAAGTCTGGTTTTCGCCACCGAAGTTGGTAAGTAAAATATTTATGACACTAAAAATCAGTAAATAGTTAGGAAAATGGCCTGTCCCCATATTCAGCTAACACAGTTGCTTTTGATCCATGGCAGTAGAGTGTAATACTCCACAGCAGAGTCTGAATCCAGGCTGTGTAGGTTCCAACCCTGGCCCCGTGGGTTACTCGCTCTGTGATTTGGGGAGCTTCATCTTTTACTTCAGTTTCTCTATCTGGAGAATGGGGAGAATGGTGGTATCTACCTCACAGGGATTTTATCCGCATGGCACAAAATAAATATAAAGCAAATGAAACAGTGTGTAGCATACACCTGGCGCTCTGTGTGTGTGTTTGCATGCCAGGAGGAGGCAGATAGGGTGTTGCATGAACGAGTTTGCAGTGTGGGCCGTAGGAACACGGCCCCACGATGTGGGAACCAGGGCAGCAAGTGTCCCACCTCCAAGTGCTGAGCAGACTAGGACCCAACAGTTTACACAGGATTTAAGCCATGTACCATCTGATTTAACGTGTTGGAGGAAATATGGTAGCCAGTACTTTAAACAGTTAATGGATGTGTTTCTTCCCTGTGCAACACTTTTTATTCTTACACCATCATAAAAGCCACCGCAAATGTTGAAGAATTCAGGGCACACACACACACACACACACACCTTCGTCCACCTCCTTGATGGAAGATTCTCTGGCTGGGAAGATTTGGCAGAGAGCAAGGTGGGGCGGGGAGGGTAGCGCCCTGCCCCCTACCTCTAGCCCTGGAGTCCCCTGAATGTGCGTAGAGGAATGTCAGGGCCCACAACAGAACCCGAGGCCATCCAGGAGTCAGGGGAGAAGAGCAAGACATTCTCCGCACTCTCTGGACTGAGGGTGTGACCAGATTCCTGTGTTGAAATCCTAATGCCCACAGCGGTGGTGTTAGGAGGTGGGGCCTTTGGGAGTGATTAGGTCATGGGGGTGGCGCCCTCCTGGATGAGCTGAGTGTCCTTACTAAGGAGACTGAAGAAAGATCCTCACCCATTCCCCACCTGAGGACACTGCAAGAACACTGCCATGAAACCAAGAACCAGGGAGCCGGCCCGCACCAGACACCAAATCTGCCACTGCCTTGACCTTGGGCTTCTCAGCCTCCAGAACCGTGAGAAATAAGTGTGCGTTTATAAATTTCTCTGTTAGAGCAGCCCAAATGGACTGAGACCGTGTCCTCAGGAGCAGCCTGGAGGAGCTGAGAGAAAGGGTCCAGGGGTCTGAGGGGAATGTGTGGGAAGGAGGACATGCAGCTGCAAAGGCCAGGAGGGGGCCCCTTCCTGTCCCACGGCCACACAGTGATAGGGTTTCAGATGATCCTCCCCTGGAGCCCAGATACAATTCTGGGGAAAAAAAGGAACCCCCAAATCAACTGAGGACACTCCGAATTGACAGCTCAGCCCAAATGAACTAAGACGAGGTGTGCAGACAGAGGCAGAATGAGGCTTTGGATAGAAGTTACAGATGGACAGGTCCGTCTTTGCACACCTGCTTGTAGGCTGCAGTGAACTGGCTCCTCTGAGAGAGTCACACGGGCTGAGATGTGGTTTGAAAAACATGATAATGCCGTAAATTCTTCATCACCCCGGAGCTTGATGACTTCAGATGAGCACTTCTGCGCTAGGCCACTTCTACTCACATCACATGGAGATTTGGTTGAAGGCTGGGTCAGTGGATATTTTCCTGAAATATCATCGCTCTTTCAAAACTCGTATCTGATCTCATCTACTGCAACGATCTTTCCTGAAGTAGCACTGGCGTTCATGAAGTAAAACCAAAAGTGTTAGTCATATGCGTAGCTGCTACTTGCAAGGCAAAATCACGTAGTTGTGTACTCAGAAAACTAATTCTTCAAATTTATTAGGACATCAGCTCTTTCATTTTTACTCCCAGCACAGAATTATTTTACCTACTTGAATCAAGGAAAATGTTTATCTTGGACTTCCCTTCCCACACCCCCTAAGATCTTTGAAGACAGCAGAGGCACTCCATTGGAGACACAGAGCGGGGGTTACTTTGAAGAGGGGTCATTTGAGAGCTCAAAGTAGCTTTTATTCATCCAATTAACCAACAATGACGGTGCCTGCTGGGCAGGCCCTGTGCCCTGCTGCGTCCAGAACAACTGCATCATGGGCTCTGCCCTCAAGAAATCTACAGTCAAGTACGTCTCGGATTCCATCAGACGTAACAGAGGACTTGAGGGGATGAAGTGAGACACACACCTGCCGGGAAGGCTCGGTGTGGAGACGGCGTTGGTTTTCCTCAAGCTTCTCTCAAAGTTTAACCCAATCTCAAACTAAGTCCCAAACCGGAATCGACCTCTACAAAATGAGTCTACAGTTCAACTAGAAAAGAAAAATGTGAGCCTTTAAGAAAGTTTTGGAGAAAAGGAAGAGTAAGGAGGAGGATTTCCCCTGTAGATAACAAGGTGTTTGATACAGTTATCATCTCAGAACACAAAAGTAAAGAAAAAAATCAGTTATCAGAACAGAAGAAGCAAGTAAATGAAAAAGGATGAAGTTTAAAAATTGACCCAAGTAGATACAAGAATTTAGAATATTATTACTTTGCCTTTCCAATCATTGAATTGATTTTCAGTCAGAACTGATGGTTCAAAAAGTGCAGTTGGAGCAACTGGCTAACCATTTGCAAAAATAAAATAAAGCTGAGGTTTGTACCTCATGCTTATATTCGAGAGAGGTTAAGGATTAAATGTAAGAAAGAAAACCATGAAAGAACAAGAAGAAAATGTCAGTGGATATTTTTTATCATCCTGAGATGGGAAAGACTTTTAATATGACACCAAAGGCACAGCCTCAGAGATTGTTCAGCTTTGCCCTGGCTGGTGCGGCTCAGTGGATCAAGTGCCGGCCTGTGAGCCAAAGGGTCACCTGTTCGGCCTGTGAGTCAGGGCACATGCCTGGGTTGCAGTCCAGGCCCCCAGTAGGGGGCGCTCAAGAGGCAACCAGACATTGATGCTTCTCTCCCTCTCTCCCTCCCTTCCCCTCTCTCTCAAAATAAATAAATAAAATCTTTTAAAAAAAGATTGTTCAGCTTTAGTAGATCGTGCCAGTTTTTCAAAGTGCTTGTTACAGTGTGCACTTCTGATATTAGTGTATGGAGCTCCAGCTGCTCCACGTTCTTGCCAGTGACTCATATTGTTAGTTTAAAATCTTCATACATTTTAGTAGTTATAAGGTAGTATGTTATTTTAATTGGTTTTAATTTGCATTTCCCCGATGGCTAATAATAGTGAGCACATTTTCTTCTAAATATGCATACATTTTTAACCCAGTCATTTTACTTCTAAGACTGTATCCTGAGGAAATATACTTGCATATACATGGAATGCACATGTACACACATACCCATAGATGGGAACTACCCGGTGACTCTATTTTGGTGAAATATATTCCTAGCGCATTTATATTGTGAAATATGTTGACTAGGGACAACCACCATTAATATCTCGATAGTGGTTGACTCTAGGTAATAGAATGACAGGTGATTTATTTTAATTTATTTTTTTTTAAGACTTTGTTTATCTTTGAGAGATGGGAAGAAATGGAGAAATGGAGAGAAACATCAACATGTGGTTTCCTCTTGAGTGCCCCCTACTGGGGACCTGGCCCACAATCCAGGCATGTGCCCTGACTGGGAATCAAACCCATGACCTTTTGGTTCGCAGGCCAGCACTCAATCCACTGAGCCACACCAGCCAGGGCTATTTTAATTTCTAAACATAAAACTTTATTATATTTCTAGTTGTGTTTTGATAGATAATTTTTAAATATGTTCTTAACTTTTTGACATTCTCTGAATTTTATACAAAGAGCATATATGTTTTCGTATTTCAAAGAAATGGCAAAAAAAAAAAGTATTTCTATTTTATTTTGAAACAAATAGGAATCAAAAATATAATCCCAAGTAATCTGAAAGAATAGTCTTAATTCAATCATGAACAATGTCATTTGAGGTGTTCTTGTAAAATACAAAAGTAGCCCTGGCTGGTGTGGCTCAGTGGACTGAGTGCTGGTCTGTGAACTGAAAGACTGCAGGTTCAATTCCAGTCCAGGCACATGCCTGGGTTGCAGGCCAGGTCCCCAGCTGGGGGCATGTGAGAGGCAACCAATGGATGTTTCTCTGACACATCACTGTTTCTCTCTCTCTCTTTCTCCTTCTCTTTTCCTCTCTCTAAAAAATAAATAAATTCTAAAAAATATATATATATTTTAAAGATTTTATTTATTTATTTTTAGACAGAAGGGAAGGGAGGGAGAAAGAGAGGGAAAGAAACATCAGTGTGTGGTTGCCTCTCATGTGGCCCCCACTGGGGACCTGGCCTGCAACCCAGGCATGTGCCCGGACTGGGAATCAAACTGGTGACACTTTGGTTCTCAGCCTGCACTCAATCCACTGAGCTACACCAGCCAGGGTTCTAAAAAATATTTTTAATGCAAAGATATACCCAGTGCTCATATCTTTCTAAGTACGTTTTCATCTTTAAGAACAATCAGGGCTCCTTGGAGGAATGACTGAGTCTAGGGCTGATGCAGGAAAGATGCAAGATGAATCAGGAACACAGGAACACCTTGATGTACCAGAAAGTAAGGAAATAAAAAAACAAAAAGTGAGGCGGGGACACGTGAATAGGACACGGGAGCTAATTTGAAGGAGAGCCCATTGACCAAGTCTGGGATAATTTTTGAACAAAAAATAAATCAGGAGAGTAAAGGATTTTAACTCAGTGAATAAAATAGGACTCTGATAATTCATGCTGATAATAAAGAGACAAGTAAGTGGGGCTGAGAGAGGGAAAGCTCTTCCTTGTAGTGAAATGCAGATTGAGAAGTGCGGAGGGAGGAATGGAGTGGAAAGATTGCCATTTTGCAACCACCATCGTAAAGACTAGCTTGGGCAAGAAATAGCAAAGATTGCTAAATCTGGGGGAATCGTTTGATGCGGAACAGGATATTTACTCAATCCTGAAGTGTCTCTCTCCAACTTGCTGATTAGTTTCAAAGAAAAAAGTACTCACTACACAATGAAGAAACTGGACAACACCTGGGTCCATACTGATCTAAGTTAACCAGCAAGGGTCAGGTTGACGTGGTGTGCTTTCAGATGTGAAATTCTGAGAAGAGCGAGGCAGCACTTCTGTGCTCTTCTGGCAGAGGACCCGTAACCTGAATGAAGTCATGAGGAAGCAAACACCAGACAAGTGCAACTCAAGAACATTCTACAGAACAGGCTTGCATTCTTTAAACATGTCCATGTCATAGGCCTGACTTGTGTGGCTCAGTGGATTGAGCACCAGCCTGCGAACCAAATGGTCACTGGTTCGATTCCCAGTCAGGACATACGCCTGGGTTGCAGGCCAGGTCCCCAGTAGGGGGTGCATGAGAGGCAACCACACATTGATGTTTCTCTCCCTCTCATCTTCCTCCCTTCTGTCTAAAAATAAATAAAATCTTTAAAAAGAATAAAAATATATAAACATGTCCATGTCATGAAAGACAAAGAAGTACTAAAGTACTGTTCCAGGTACAGAAGATTAAAGAAACATGACAAGTTCATGCATGTGCGATCCATGGTTGCAGCTTCTGCTAGAGGGGAGAATGCTACCAAGGATTTATTGGTATAATTGACAAAATTGAAATATGGGCCCTGGCTGGTGTAGCTCAATGGATTGAGCGCGGGCTGGGAACCAAAGAGTCGCCAGTTCGATTCCCAGTCAGGGCACATGCCTGGGTTGCAGACCAGGCCTCCAAGTGGGCCACGTGAGAGGCAACCACACATTGATGTTTCTCTCCCTCTCTTTCTCCCTCCCTTCCCTTCTGTCTAAAAATAAAAATAAAAACATGATAAATAAATTGAAATATGGATTGCAGAGTAGAAGAAAGTATGTGTGAAGGATGGATTTCCTGATTTGGAAACTGTTTTGTGATTATGTAAGAAAATATACTTGTTCATAGGAACTATACAATGAAGCATTAAAAGTATAATAAAGGCATGAACTATATAATCTTAAATGGTTCTGAAAAAAGAAATCACAATAATCAAACAAATGCGATGAAATGTAAAAACGGGTGACTATTTTGGATAAAGGCTATGTGGGAGCCATCTGTAATTTTGGCAACTTTATGCATGAAATTATTCACAATAAAGAGTTTAAAATGTACGCAGTCACAGTCGTGGCTTGATCTGAATGATTTTACTGTGGATACACATGCACGCGCACGTGGAAATAGTTTATCTGCGGCAGGGAAAGAACAAAAGGGGTCGTTTTGTTGCATGATGAGCATGTCCCTCAGCTCGTGCTTGGTGGAGGACAGGAAGGGGGTAGACCATGGCCATGGGTCTCAGAATGGAAGACGGTGGCTCTCGCTGGGGAGTTGACCACTGAGCATCCTGAGAGGTCAGTTTGCTTCCAGTCATACTCCACAAACATGGACATGAACATGGCCATGGTAAAATGGAACTTCCAGATCATAAATAATAGAAGACAGAGGGGACACCATTAGAAATTGTCCAGGAGAAGCTGGCAGCATGCGGACCATGGGGACCATGAGGCCAAGGTGCAGCTTGGAGATACATGGGCGGCTTTGCAAACGATGTTTCCTTTGCTGGGGCATCATTAAAAGACTTTAGACGGGGGTTTGCTGTATTTGTGGTAGCTGTGGGGGCTGATAGTTAACCTGAGGGAAAGATAAGGAGCATCGCTCAAGAAAATACCTGGAAGTAGCTTGGTGGCTTCTTAACTCTGTTATAAAAATAAGATTTCTTTGCTATAAAAAAAATGGAAGATGGCAAGACCTCCTTGCTTATGGAACACTCCCTTGCTACTCTCGTTTCCCCCCTCCCCCAGCCCCCGCAGTGCTGAGCGCAGTGGTAGGATTGCAGGGGCCGGTCCTCACGCTGGTTCTTCATCAGCTTTGCCTCAGCCATGAAATCCGATTTCCTCCATCTCATCTTTCTAAGTCTTCATTCCAAACCAAGCTCCTGTTTGGAGATTGGAATTTTAGTTCAAATTGCAATGGCCTTTATAGGCTTATTTTTCTGTTGTAAACAAATAAAACAACCCCCCCCCCCCTACTTTTGAAGCTAGACCATTTGAAACATGCCTGCCACTAAACAAGCAAGCCAATGAGACCACCACTGAAGGGGAACTTTTTTGATAAGGAGCCAGGGGGAGATATCTATGGTCACACCCCTCACGAGTAGCAATTAAGGATGGAAACATCTTAGAATGGCTGGTACATCTTCGACATAGATGCAAGAGTTGTTATGGCTTTCCTAACATATTAGGTGGTTTGCAATTCAATTGTCTAAGGCCCATCCAACAAGGATTTGTTTATATTTAGCTTTGCCTTTGAAACATCCCACTGGTCTGGCTTTTGTAAAAGGCAAACCTACCCTATTCATTTTCCTCCTCCCTTCCCTAACCTTTATTGGGACAAATAAGTAAAAGAAGGCTGGTAGGTGAGACCAGAAGGCTGGATATAGCTATAATTTAGACTTGGCTAAATGACTTTTGGAGAGGCATTTGAGTTTTAAGCTCACGAGGCACCAGTTGGTGTAGTGAGGCAAATGGATCTGTCCAAGAAGAGGCCGATGGACGGAGGAGTTAATCAATACAGTTGTCCCTCGCTATATTGTGGTTCACTCATTGCAGATTCACTGTATCGCAGGGGTTTTAAAAAATACATCTAATTCTGTATCGCGGAGTTTTTGCTATATTGCGGGATTTTGCGGTAAAATTACGTGGGATTTTGTTAAAATTATGTAAGTTTAAGAATGTAGAAAGTGTTTAAGAGCATACGAAGTGTTTATAAGAGTGTGGGAAAGGTTAATAAGAGAGTAGGAAAGGTTTATAGGTGTGTGGGAACGGTTTATAAAGCCTTTAAATATATATAAATAATCAAATAAATATAACGCCGCTACTTTGCGGATTTTCCCCTGCCGCAGGGGTCTCTGGAATGTAACTCCCACGGTAGGTGGGGGATCACTGTGTTTCCAAGGGTACGTGCTGCTCTCCCCAGGGTGCGCATGTAGGGGAGAAGAGGGATAATTTTAGTTGAAACTTCCTGCTTTTACATTATAAGACTTTCTTTATTTTAAAAACACAAATTCATAATCCAGGGTTAACTCTGCCCCAAGGAACTAAAAATAGTAGGGGAACCAAGAAAGGTAAACACATTTCAAGGCCATCTTTATTAAGAAACTCCTTGGGCAGGCGAAATTGCTTTCCAATTGCTCGCCTCAAATTCTAGGTTCTAGTTAATTTCAGCTTCTGCCGCCGAATTTTCCTGCCACTGGGGTCTTCTCTTTCCTTAGTGAGTAGCCATTCTAGAATTCCGTGGGAGAAGGCACTAAAGAAACAGGCCTTAGCCCTGGCTGGTGTAGCTCAGTGGATTGAGCGCGGGCTGGGAACCGGAGGGTCCTGGTTCGATTCCCGGTCAGGGCGCATGCCTGGGTTGCGGGCCAGGTCCCCAGTGAGGGCCATGTGGGAGGCAACCATACATTGCTGTTTTTCTCCCTCTCTGTCTCCCTCCCTTCCTCTCTCTCTAAAATAAATAAATAAAATCTTTAAAAAAAAAAAAAGAAACAGGCCTTAAAGATACGGGACACAGGGGTGGCAGAGAGTGTGTGAGGGTCACCTCGATGCAGAACTCAGGATACGAGAGGCTTTATTTGCCAGTTCGTAGTCAACCTAAGACGTGGACTCTCACATAGAAACACTCGGCATGCGCGTGTTTGCGCAGGGCGGCGCGGATGTTTGCACAGCAGCACTGTTGGAATTGTGGGCACTTAGGAACGTTCTGTGTCCGTCCTGACAGAACTGATTTCGATTGTTTCCTGTACTGCGAGAGACTTCGCAGCCGTAGGAAAGAATGCAGTAGAGGTAAATGCCCCGGTACAGGGAGATTCTCAGGACGTATTGTTATGTGGAAAAAGCAACTTGCAGAACAAGGTATACAATGTATACAACATAAAAGAACAATGATTCTTTTCAATTGAACAGCTGTGTAATGTACTTGCATGTCCGTGGGTTGCAGGTGTATACCTTGAACAGGGATGGGAAGGTTGACTGTGAAACCACAGTCCTCGCTAATTTGGGGGAGGGAGGAGAAAAGGTGACTTTTATATTTTGCTCTCTAGAATTGATTTGTGTTTGAGTCTTAATCTTAAGAATGTGTTCACGTTGCTTGTGCAATTTTTCAATAAGATTTTATTTATATTTTAGAGAAAGGGGAAGGGAGGGAGAAAGAGAGAGAGAAATATCAATTTTCAAAGAAACATCAATGGGTTGCCTCTTGCATGTCCCCAGCTGGGGTCCTGGCTCACAACCCAGGCATGTGCCCTGACCAGGAATGGAGCTGGCCATCTTTCGGTTCTCAGGCTGGCACTCAACCCACTGAGCCACGCCAGCCAGGGATGCTTGTGCAACTTTCAAAAGGTCATCTGATGCATTCAGTTTCTCCTGAAAACAGGAAGTACTAACTTCGTAATGGTATGTTGAACCCCTTGTGGGTGTAGCTCTTTGGCATCTGACTTCATCCCCCTTCAAGGGTTAAAAACCAAGAGAGATGGGGGAGCATATCTCCCTCCTTTTATGACCTCTTAAACCTGATTATTTTTCTAAGCCTGGCTGGCCCGGCCCTTATGTGCCCTGGTGACTTCACTCTTCCTTTTTAAAGTCTCAGGCCCATAGAATGAATGGAGGATCAACTTTCACTAAATTACTTATTTTGATGAGGGAAGCTGATGAAAGGTTCTGAGTCCTATTGGCAGTTAGGGCAATTCCTCTTGATGACTGACTTGGTTTTTTTACCACAAGAAGAGGGATGTCCTTTGGATCTAAATATAATATACGCCAGACTCTGGTCTCCTGAAGAATGAGCGAAGGAAAGTCTTCTTCCCGTGTTTCACTTACCTATTTCTGATAACTGTTTCAGTTATCTGTTTCTCACAAAGCCATGGCTCGTCTCTGCACGTGGCGCCAGCTGGGACAGCTCAGTGGGGGCTGGAGGATTCGCTTTCCAGGTGGCTCACTCACGTGGCTGGCAGATCCCAACTGGGAGCTCAGAGAGGCTCGTGGGCCAGGGTCCTCAGGTGCTTTCTAGATGGGCCTCCACACGGGATGTCTGGGTTTTCCCACAGTACGGTGTCTGGGTTCCAGAAGGAATCATCCCAACAGCACAAAGCAGGTGTGTGTTGTATTCGCATTACATTTTAATGACCTACCCTCGGAAGTTACATAACGTCAGTTCTACTATGCCCTCTTGGTTGAGGCAGACTCATGGCCTACTCAGGTTCAAGAGGAGGGGATATAGAGCCCATCTCTGGATCAGGGCAAATGTAGGACATCTATTGGCCACACCTTGGTTTTGAGAAATAGCACAGAGAGAATTGATTACTGGATCTGAAGTAAAAAATAGTGGCAGTTAAGCAAATGTAAAGACTGAGACACTGATATTTCCAGATCTCCCTCAGTCAGATTTTCTGTAGTTTGGTTGATAATGAATTTACCAAAACCTAGTAAAACTTACTGTAAAATGCAAAATGCAAAAGAATGACAATTTAAAAAAAATTAGCCTGACCAATCGAGCAACTCTTCAGAGAAGAGTAAACCAACCTCTCTGGCGGGGGAGCTCAGTTGGTTAGAGCATCTTCCCAAATAAGCTAAGTTTGCAAGTCCCCAGTCAGGACACACACAAGAATCAACCACTGAATGCATAAACAAGTGGAACAACAAGCAGATGTTTCTCTCCTTCTCTCTCTTAAGGTCAATGAATAAAAATTAGAAAATAAAAAATAAAACAACCTGATGCCAATGTCAAATTTAGGATTATTTATTACTTACTTAATTTGACTTAGCTAAACCT
The DNA here is from genome assembly GCA_004026765.1 of Micronycteris hirsuta. Classification (NCBI taxonomy): domain Eukaryota; kingdom Metazoa; phylum Chordata; class Mammalia; order Chiroptera; family Phyllostomidae; genus Micronycteris; species Micronycteris hirsuta. The sequence goes on from PVJI01003240.1 coordinate 95,747, forward strand.
CTTTCATAAGAGAGAGAAATAGGTAATTATATCACACAAACTTATTTATTAATTAAATGATACAAGGTAATAAAAGTTTATTGGGATTTTGAATTAAAGAAGATATAGTCATTATTAAGATTATTGTGAACATTACTATGTCACCTATTAAGATAATTTTCTTGCATCCTCATTTTATCTTGGCGGAAAGAAATAATACATTTGAAATAATGATTTCTATTTTACTTGATTAAATTTTGATTAAAATGAGTGCTTCATATATAAACCTTGTTGCTTTTTCATATGGTTTGAATATACTCTATTTAGAAGAGTGTTCCCTACGCAGTGAAAAAGTCATTTGGAATATTTTCTGAACTTTGTTAGTGACTTGATGGGGAGGGCTTTTGGTGGTGAGAATGGAGTAGGAACAAATATAGAAGGAAGACTGTCGTGGTAAACTTCACAAGGTAAACTTCTTGTAAAAATTGCTGTAGGGTACTGAAGAGTATTGTGAGCTTCTAGAAAAGGGGCTATATAAATGCAAAATACAACAATTTTATCTTTTTTTAAGTATGCAAGTGAAAAAGGATAGGTCTATCTGGCATAGAGTTCTTCTTTTTTAAAGATTTTTTAAATTTAGTTTTAGAGAGAAGAGAAGGCAGGGAGAAAGATAGAGAGAGAAAAGTGTGAGAGATACATTGATCAGCTGCCTGTCTCCTGCCCCCTACTGGGGACCTAACCCACAACCCAGGCATGTGCCCTGACTGGGAATTGAACCGATGACCCTTTGGTTCACAGGCTGGCACTCAGTCCACTGAGCCACACCAGCCGGGGCACAACAATTTTATTTTTTAAAGATGGGTAGGAGATGGGAAAAGACTATGATGGATATACACCTGCACCTTGAAAAAGCTCCCTTGCCCTTTGGCAGGTACAGAAGCAAGAGAGGGAGGAGTCTCCACCTCAAGGGGACTCAGAGCAGAAAGCTCCTTAGGAAATTCCAGGTCAGCCAGGGACAGTGGCCATGGCCAGTTGGCAGAAAGTCACTCCTTGCTGTTATAGAGCATTTATGGAAATGAAGCTACATGAAGGATGGTAGCGGTTGGAGACGAATATGTTGGTACTGGCCCTGAGGTAAAATAAGCAGAGGTGACTGTAGACCTGTGCACCAGAGAAGAGAAAAAGAGGAACCAACATCCCCACAGAACAGGCAAATTGGCAAATTTGCCTGAGGCTGGGGGAGTGAGAGTAGAGAGCAAAGGGACTGCTAGTGGTTGTTTTTGGGCAGAGGGAGGGAGGGAGATGTTCTGAAATCGATTGGGGTGATGGCTGTACAACTCTGTGGTTATCCTAAAAGAGCATTGAACTGACAATTTCAATAGGCAAATCATATGGTGTATGAATTAAATCTTAATAGAGCTGATATTTTGAAAAAGTAAACCTATACTTGAGTGTTAGTAAAAATATATGTGTAGATTAATAAAAATTTATGCTGCATGGAAAAAACCAACACACACCATTGACTTGTTCATCACTGTGTCCCTGTCTCTCTCCCAAATCATGCAACCCCTTGTGTTAGTTTCTTCTGTGTCTTTCCAGGGCTTGAAAAATGCAGATATAAGCAAATATGAATATGTAGTCTTTTGTCCTTCCCTTTCTTATACGACATAAATGTACAAACAAAATAGAAACAAACTTACAGACACAGAGAACAGAGTGACGGAAGCCCGAGGAGAGGGGGAGTGGGCAGTGGGTGGAAAGAGGTGATGGGATTGAGAAGCACTAATTGTTAGTTACGGAATAGGCATGGGAGTGTAGGGTAAAAAGCATGGGGCACAGAGCTAACAGCATTGCAGTAACTGCTGTACAAACTGTTCTGCTGTTTGTGTTTTCTCCATATAATGCATGCCAGCGATCTTTCCACACTGGCACACAGGGAGCTCCCTCGTTCATTTTCACCATGCTCGGTCTTCCTCGTGCGGCTGTCCTACTGTTTATTTAACCAGTCTCCTGTCGGCGGACTTTGGGCTATTCCAGTCTTTGGCTTCTGCAGTGCTACAGTGAACAGCCATGAATGACCACATGCCATGTTATTCCTTAGAAGACAAATCTGGGAGACACAGCGGGACTGGTAGACAAAAAGGTGAAATATATTCATAATTTTGATAAGTACATAATTTACCAAATTATTCCACATTTTGTACTCCCACCAGGCATGTATGATAGTTCTGGATTTCCCCATACGTTTGCTCACGTGTTGTGTTGACAAAATTTCTAGCTGGTGAAACAAAATTATCTGTATAGTTTAAATATGTTTTTCTTTAAAAAAAAATAGAGGATGCAGACAACTGTAATCGAACAACAATAAAGTAATATTAAAACAACAACAACAACAGATTTTATTTATTTATTTTTAGAGAGAAGGGAAGAGAGGAGAGAAACATCAATGTGTGGTTGCCTCTCACACACCCCCTATGGGGGACCTAGCCCGCAACCCAGGCATATGCCCTGACTGGGAATCAAACCCTCAACTCTTTGGTTTGCAGGCGGGCACACAATCCACTGAGCCATACCAGCTGGGGCTAAATATGTTGTTCATATTACTAATGAAGTCAAGGTTTTTAATACATTTAAGAGCCAACTGTATTTGTCTTTCTGTGAGCCATCAATGTTGTGTGACCATTGTTTTCCCCCTTTGGTATGTGTCTTGACTTTGTCGTATTTTTTTCCCATGCAGAAGTTTTTGATATTATGGAGTTAAATTTATCAATGTTTCTTTCCTGGTTCTGGATTTTGGGTGATAGTAAGAAAGCCTTTTCCTCTCCAAAGTTCCAAAGCAGTCCACCCACACTGTTCTTCTGATACTTTCATGGTTTATTTACCAAGTGCTTTCAAATATTTATCAAAATAAAAAGTTCAAAGAAAATGAAAAGCAGCTACTAATATATAAGGTTCAAGTGATAGCTTATTGTAAACAAGCAAAGAACAGTTAACTGCTTTAACATTAAATGCCATATGTGTTTAACTAGTTAAGAAATGTTCTTGTGTATGAAGATGGATACCTTGTAATAGTTACCAGTAAATACTGAAGGATTCTCAGCTTTGCACTTTGCACAGAGATAAAAAGGAGAGGAGGTGCAATCTGTCTCCCCATCCACTGCATCTCAGCTCACCTCGAGACTCATTCTGACCACCAGAACGTGGCAGAGGTAAGATTGTACAATTTCCGAGCCTGGCAGGTTCTCTTGGAGATCAGATGCCATGTGAAGAAGATGAGCCTGCAGCCAGCACCAAGCCCCACATACGTGAGTGAAGCCACGTTAAATCAACTGGTTCGACATAAGCTGCAGTCGGACCAGAGCCCTGTGGATGACCCCAGGGAGATCTGCAGAAGAACAGCCCAGCCAAGCTCAGCTGAGCCCAGCCCAAGTCACTGAACTGTAGAATAACAAGCCAATAGTTGTTTTAAGTACCTATTTTGGGGATATGGTTTTTTACATGGAAAATAGATAACGCATGCACATGGTTCTGCAGGGAGTTTTGAAAATACTGAAAGCTAGGCTCAATTTTGTTCATTCCCATACTCTCTCTATGCAGAAAGGATTTAAGACTGCCGTGGTGGGCAGACCCTAAGGGGGTCCCCAATTACCCCTGCCTTCTGGTGTTCATGCATTTATATAATACCTTCTTTTGCTTTTCTTTTTTAAGATTTTATTTATTTATTTTTAGAGAGAGGGGAAGGAAGGGAGAAAGAGAGACAGAAAAACATCAACGTATTTTCCTCTTGAATGACCCCAACTGGGGACCCAGCCTGCAACCCATGCATGTGCCATGACTGGGAATCGAACAGGTAACCTTTTGGATTGCAGGCCAGCACTCAATCCATTGAGCCACACCAGCCAGGGATAATCCCCTCCTCTTGAGTGTGAGTTGAAACTAATGACTATTTCTAACCAATATGGCCATGGTGATGGGATGTCATTCCCCTGATTATTTTTCATGATGTAGTACTCCATTATGCCACAGATTCACACTGGGGTTCTCCTTGTTGGCTTGATGAAGTAAGCAGCCAAGCTGAAGGAGCTCGTGGAACCTCTAGGAACTGAGGGCTGCCTTCAGCCAACAGCCAGCAAGAAACAGAAACCCTCCCTTCGACACAGGGACATAAATTCTGCCAATCACTTGAGCACGCTTGGAAGCCAGGTCTCTACCAACTGAGTCTTCAGATGAGAATGCGGCTCAGCTGACACATGGACTGCATCCTCACGAGCCCCAGAGCAGAGGTGCCTGGTGCCTGTTCCACAGCGACTGTGAAGTAATAAATGCGTGCTGTTCGTTCCACAACACAGAAAGTGAATCCAGTCACTGCGGTAGCCTGACCATTCAGTCCTTTGACAGGAAAGCAGCCCTTGCTCCTGGAAGAAAAAACTGTGGTGTGTGAAAAGAGGAGGACGTTCTGTAGCTTGGTGTCCAGACTTTTGGCATCTCTGGGCCACACTGTAAGAGGAAGAGTTGTCTTGGGCCACGCATTAAATACACTGTGACACGGAATCACACACAAAAAATCCCATAATGTTATGATTTTGTGTTGGGTCGCATTCACAGCCAGCCCGGGCTACAAGGGGCCCGCGGGCCGCGGGTTGGATGCCCCCGCTTTAGAAGGTCGATTTTCATCACACCCTGAGGTATTTTAAATTCCCGGGGCAGGAGGGTATATATTTGCAAGGCTGACTCAAAACACTGAGGATCATTACTCAAAGAAGGTGGGTCAGGAAACAAATTAAATTCGTATACATGTGTAAGGGGTTATTTTCTAGGTACCGAATGAAGAAGCTAGTCCATTTCCATTGAGCCAATGGAAAAAGGAAGTATGTTAAGTGCAAAAAATTTGCCTGAAGAAAATTGCAAGAAGGTGGCTTTGGTCTAAAATTCTAATCACAGTAGAAACCCTTACTTATAAGTCAGGAGATGAGCAATCTCCTGTCCACTTTTAGACAAGCCAGAGGTGGGAGTCATCCTTGAAAACCCATTTTCCTTACACCCTACCCACTCCATAGTCAATCTGCCACCAAGTCCTGTCAGTTTTACTTCCTAAGTATCTCTTGAAAACATGCATTTCCCATTTTCTCTTCTTCCATGGTCAAAGTTGAGTTGCCATAAGGTTCTGAGGGACTACTGCAGAAACTAGCTGGCTCCCGTATCCATTATGACCACCTCCTTCATGTACTTGGTGAGCTTTTCAAAGTGCAAGTCTGCTAACATTACACACCCACCCATTCCATTTTTCCCCACATGGGTATTCGAAACACCTTCAATGACTTCTCATTGTGTTTAGTTGGAAAAAGACCAAGGTCTTAAAATGGCCTTGTAGCTCTGCATGATGTGATGCTTGTCACTATGGCTTTTGACGAACTCTCCCCTCCAGCCCAGCCAAAATGGTCTTCCATTTGATTTTCCATCATCCCATGATCTGTCCTTGCCTGAGGGCCTTTGTACCTTCCTCCTAGGGGTGACCAACCCGGATTTGATTTAGTTCACTCATGTTTGTCTTTTGGGCTTACTACTCCCTTAGAGCTGTTTTCCTTGAGTTCCAGAAAATATAAATTATCTATATATTTGAGAACACATGCTCTCATAATACTGTATTCCTTCTGGACTCAAAAGTATTAAAAACACTTCTCAGTTTATACATTAATTAGTGTGATGATTTACTTAATATCTGTGCCTTTCGTTACACTACCTCATGATAACTATGCCTGTGTCTCTTTTGGCTTACCATATGACAGTCTCATTGCTCAGCACAGTGCCCGGCGTGCAGCAAATAGGCATCCATGCAGGTTCAGCGGTGGGCAAAAGTAGGTCTACAGTTGTTTGTATGGAAAAATACATTCGGGTTATGATGATCGCAATAGCTTTATTACCTGGAAAAAGGTCTCAATGGCACCATGCACTTGAATACAATACAATCATGTCAGCGCTCAAAATGCTGACCTTCCTTGTTTACACATCCCTGCAGCCCACTTGCTCCACGCAAGCACCCTTTGGCAGAGAGTTCTTTACTGTCATCAACAGACCTAATTTTGCCCACCCCTGTGTTTGTTCACAGATTGAGTCAAGGACCTGGGTTACAGGGCAGGATTTGCACTTTGCCGGATGTGTTATGTTGGGCAGATTACTTCTCTGAACTTCAGCCTCTTCAGAAGTTAAACAAGTGTCATGGTCTGGGATTCCCAGAAAGCGGGACCTAAGACCAATAGTACTGTTTGTGCTATGATTTTGTTAGGGAGGGCAACTCCTGGAAACAGGTCCAAGGGAGTGGGGAGTGGGGAGTGGGGCTTGGAAGCTCAGCCACCAAGAATGGGTGGCTGAGCTTGCTGTATGTAGCTGAGCGCCACTGAGAAGTTGTAGAAAGGATCTCCACAATCCATCTGGGAGAGAGAGGGGAGCGTTCATCTACTGGCTTGAAGTGCTAACTCCTGCACACTGCCAGGTTGTCCCGCGTGGGCGGGGGTGTGGGGGTGACAGGCTAGTTACTTTGTGAGTCCATGTAGAACTGCAGCACAGTGCAGGTGCCCCCGCTGAGGGTCCTGGAGGGGGTTTCTGGAGAACAGGCCTGGCACATGCTCAGCAGTCAACAAATAAATGCTCTTGGTTATTAGGAACCTATATTTTGGTTCCCCAAAGATCATATTCTTTCCCTTTCTTCCTCTCCCACCTCCTTTTTCTAGACAAGGTGATTTTGAAAGTCCATCTTGTGGAAAATAAGCAAGGAAAAAAATGCTAGGAAAACTGAGGAAAGAAAAAAGAGTAAGTTATTTACGGTCTCAATAATTTGAAAAGTGTGGTGCATATTTTTGTAGACAAAGTATGTGGCTATTCATTAATTTTTTCAACAGTTCATTTTTTATTGTATTTTTTCCATTACCATTTATCTCTCCATACCCTCTCTCACCTCCATCCACCCCTCTCCCTACCACAGTCGCCACAACTGTTGTTCGTGTCCATGAATTCTTTTTTTAAATATAGTTTGCTGATTATGCTATTACAGTTGTCCCATTCCCCTCCACCCTACACACCCCCTCCCACCCGTATTCCCCCACTTTAGTCCATGTCCATGGGTTGTACATGTGAGTTCTTTGGCTTCTCCATTTCCCATACTACTCTTAACCTCTCCCTATCTATTTTCTACCCACCATTTATGCTCCTTATTCTGTGTACCTTTTTCCCCTCCCACTCCCCCGCTGATAACCCTCCATGTGATCTCCATTTCTGTGATTCTGTTCCTGTTCTAGTTGTTTGCTTAGTTTGTTTTGTTTTTTTAGGTTCGGTTGTTAATAACTGCGAGTTTGTTGTCATTTTGCTGTTCATATTTTTGATCATTTTCTTTTTCTTAGATAAGTCCCTTTAACATTTCATATAATAAGGGCTGGATGATGATGAACTCCTTTAACTTGACCTTATCTGAGAAGCACTTTATCTGCCTTTCCATTCTAAATGATAGCTTTGCTGGATAGAGTAATCTAGATTGTAGGTCCTTGCCTTTCATGACTTTGAATACTTCTTTTCAGCCCCTTCTTGCCTGCAAGATTTCTTTTGAGAAATCAGCTGAAAGTCTTATGGGCACTCCTTTGTAGATAACTGTCTCCTTTTCTCTTGCTGCTTTTAAGATTCTCTCCTTATCTTTAATCTTGGGTAATGTAATTATAATGTGCCTTGGTGTGTTCCTCCTTGGGTCCCACTTCTTTGAGACTCTCTAAGCTTCCTGGACTTCCTGGAAGTCTATTTCCTTTGTCAGATTGGGGAAATTCTCCTTCATTATTTTTTCAAATAAGTTTTCAATCCCTTGCTCTTCCTCTTCTCCTCCTGGCACCCCTATGATTCAGATGTTGGAATGTCTTAAAGTTGTCCTGGAAGTTCCTAAGACTCTCCTCATTTTTTTGAATTCTTGTTTCTTCATTCTATTCTGGTTGATTGTTTATTTCTTCCTTCTGGCCCAAACCGTTGATTTGAGTCCTGGTTTCCTTCCCGTCACTGTTGGTTCTCTGTACATTTTCCTTTATTTCACTTAGTATAGCCTTCATTTTTTCATCTACTTTGTGACCATATTCAATCACTTCTGTGAGCATCCTGATTACCAGTGTTTTGAACTGTCTGCCTGATAGGTTGGCTATCTCTTCATTGCTGAGTTGTATTTTTTCTGGAGCTTTGATCTGTTCTTTCACTTGGGTCATTTTTGTTTTTTCTCCACGTGCCTGTTACTTTAAGGGGTGGAGCCTTAGTTGTTCACCAGGGCGGGGTAACCCACATGGTCGTTGTGTTGTGACGCTGTCTGTGGGGGAGGGGTCCGAGAGGGAACAGTGGCGCTTGGTCTGCTCTCTGCTAGATTTCAGTCACTTCTCTCGCTACCCACAATCAAATTGGGCCCTTCTGTGCTGATTCCCGGGTAGGTGGGCTTGTGTACGTTCTAGTTCCCTGTGGGTCTCTCCAACAAACTCTCCTGTGAGGCTGGGAGTTTCTCCCACTGCCTCCTCAACACCCACTGGTGTTTTCAGTCAGAGTTTTGAGGGCTGCGTGGTCTGTTTTACTCCCCACTTGGTCCTTTATCCGCGTGTGAATACAGAACCTTTTGCTCCACCAGCCGCCACCTTGCCTTGAGTCCTCTCCGCCTGGCTGCCGGCTCTGCCCTCTCTGCTGGTCTGGATTAATGTTTCTTCTTTAACTCCTTGGTTGTTGTACTTCCATACAGTTCAATTTTCGATCAGTTCTGGTTGTTTTTTGTTTTTAAATTGGTTGTTGTCCTTCTTTTGGTTGTGCGAGGAGGCACAGTGTGTCTACCTATGTTTCCATCTTGGTTGGAAGTCTGTGTACATGAATTCTTTTTCTTTTTTGCTCTACCCCTCCACCCCTCATCCCACCCACAGTCATTACATTCATTATAGCATTGTTTATAGTAGCAAAGGATTAGAAACAGCTTAATATCTATCAATAGAGAATTGACCAAAAAATTACGGTATGTTTATACAATTGGATATGATGCAGCTGGAACAAAGCATGAAGAAGCTCTTAAGTATTGCTATAGACAGCTCTCCAACATCAATTAAGTGAAAAAAATCAAGATAAAAAACAATGTGGAAATGTGCTATTATTTGCATAAAAAGGGAAAAAGTTTATTTTCATATTTGTTTGAATATACATTTAAAAAACTCTAGAATATACATTTAAATGTCCCTATTTTTCACAATATGTGGTTGAAATAATATTATTTGATAAAATAATATTAGTTGTTGATAAAGTAATATTAGTTGTTGAAATAATATTAGTTGATAAAATAATAATTTATCAGCCTAAGATAACAGATATGTATTATCTCATAGTTTCTGTAGTTCAGAAATGCAGGAATGGCTTATCGGGGTGGGTCTGGCTCAGAATCTTTCATGAGGCTGCAATCAAGGTATTACCTAAAGGCTTGACTGGGCCTGGGGGATCCACTACCAAGGTGACTCACTCACTCAAAATAATATTAGTTGTTAACTATTTGTGTGTGTGAGGTCTGTCTGGAAAATGTGGGACCATTGTTAATATAATGAGAACGGCTTGCATGACATCGATGTAACCTGGCAGCCAAGGAGAGTGGACTGGAATGCACATGTGTAAACAATGACGACTTCACTGTACTAGCCAGTGGGGGTGGTAGATGCTGTTTAGTGAGCATGTGTGCTGTGTGGTCGTTGCACTCAAAATGACTGAGAGAGTAGAGCAACCAATCTGCATCAAATTTGGCATTAAGTTTGAACGTTCCTCCACAGAAACCATTGGGATGATTCAGAAGGCTGCAGCTATGGGCAGCTGGTGATTGGCAGCTTCACCCTGACAATGTGCCTGCTCATGCATCACATCTTGTACAGAGTTTTTTGGCAGAAAAATCAAATCACCCAGCTGACTCAGCACTTCTACAGCCCAGATTTGGTGCCCTGGCTTCCCCAAACTAAAATAATCTTTGAAAGGGAAGAGATTTCAGACTGTGGATGAGATTCAGGAAAATAGGACAGGGCAGCTGATGGTGATTGGGAGAACTGTGTGAGGTCCCGAGGTGTCTACTTTAAAGGGGACTGAGGCCTCATTGTCCAATTTGCAATGCTTCTTCTTCAATAAATGTCCCTATTTTTCACAATATGTGGCTGGATACTTTGCAGACAGGCCTCATATATGTGCCCATGTATTTTAGTACCCTTACTGCATAAAACATGACCTCAAATTTATCAGCCTAAGATAACAGATATGTATTATCTCACAGTTTCTGTAGTTCAGAAATGCAGGAACAGCTTATCTGGGTGGGACTGGCTCAGAATCTTTCATGAGGCTGCAATCAAGGTATCAGATAAAGGCTTGACTGGGCCTGGGGGATCCACTTCCAAGGTGACTCACTCGCATGGCCATGTGCAGGAGGCCTCAGTTCCTGCCTAGCTGGACCTCCCCAGAAGGCTGCTTGCATGTCTTCATGACGTGGCTGCTGGCCTTCCTTAGAGTGAATGATCTCAGAGAGAGATGGAGAGAGGGAGAGCGAAGAAGCTGCAAAGACTTTCATGACCTAGTCTGTCGCACAGTCACACCTGCCATATTCTATTCATCTGGAGAGGGGAATTCGGCTTCACCTTTTGAGAGAAGGAGTATCCAAGGATTTGTTGACATCTATTTTGAAACCACCAAGGCAGGGGAAAGGGGAAACAACTGGGTCAATAGAGGCAGGTCTGGAAGGAAGAGTTTCCCAATGTCTATGTTTATACTTCTTCAACTATGTATTTGACTATAAAATCCAGTAAGAAGTTAATTACATTGCTTTTAAAAGGAAATACATTTAAGCTCTTTGGGAAAGAATTGGGAGAGGAAAAAAGAAAGCTAAACAGGATGTGAATAGGAAACTTGTTTGAGGTGAAGTTGACCTTTGCCCAGAATAGCAGGGAAATAAAAAGGTCTACTTTGCGCTCACCCCGCCCCCTCCTCCCACCCACGCCAGGGCTTGGCGAGGTGACCGTGTGCGACCAGCTCTGGACAATGGTTCTGTGGAGGGGGAACAGCTCTGTAGCCAGGATGTCGTATGGGACAGGCGTTTATCATTTTTCAGAGCTTAAGCCCTCTTACAACAATATGTTTCCGTATAAGCCATTCTGTTGCCACAGCCTGTGGTCATTGTTGATTTTAAATACTAGATGGCGTACAATGCCGTTCTTAATAGGTCATGTTTTACTTACTTGCTCCACCCTTCTGGCCTTCCAAAACCCCTCTCTGGCTTGACGTTTGTTCTTTAATATAACTTGCACAAACCCGTCAAGCAAGCCAAGAGAATGTGACCTAGTAATTAGACTGAGGGATTTAATGTCCACAAAGACGTGGCACGGAATTCGAACAGGTTTATTGTCTTTCCATAAAGTTCCTTACGGGCGCGTGCACCGGGCAGCACTAACTGTGTCCTGGTGGTCACTGTACAAGTCGGGCGGTAAGGCGAAAAGTTTTACAAACAAAACTACTCAATTTGTGTTAACCTCCCTAATGCAGTAGTGCACCTAGTAAACACTATAAGTCCACTTTTCGAGCCATTCCAAGGCGGTTGCTGCTTCAGAAGGGACAGGGAGTGCGGGCAGAGAGCGCGCGCTTTCCTCGGCCTCATCTGCGGCGCCCCAGGTCCTCTCTGTGTCTCGTGGGGACTCCGACTCCAGGTCGGTTCCTTCGAGCCCGGCCGAGGCCAACTCCGAGGGGGGTGGCGTCCGGGGAGCTAAGGGCACAGCTGGGGGCGGAGAGGAGTGCACCGCCGCCAGGCCACGTCCCCCGATTCGCGTCTCCGGCCCCGGTTTCTTGAGAGGCGACGTGGGAGGCGGACGGAGGGAGGACACGACGTCCAAGGGGGACCGCGGGCCGGGCGGCGAAGGGGTGCCGAGGGAGGGGAGCGGGCCGGCGGGGATGCCCGGGCTGGCGAGCGGGTCCTCGCCCGCCGCTTCCGGCGCCCTCCGGGCCAGCCCCGCGCCGGCCGTGCCACATCCTCTGGTGACGTCAGCCCGCGCCGCCATATTGGGAAGGCGCCGCCGCCGCCGCCTCGGAGCTCGGGCTGCCTGCGGGGCTGCGGCCGCAGGAAGGAAGGAAGGAAGGAGCGTCTGTCGCGCCGCGCCGACGCCCGGCCAGCCCGCCTCGCCCGGGCCCGTCTCCCCATGCGTGCCCCCGGCTCGGCTGCCGACGGACGTCGCCCCAGCATCCGGATTTAACACGGAAGCCCGGGGCGGGGGCCGCGGGGGGAGAAGAGCCGGCTGGTAGGTCCCGCGTCCCTGTCGGCCCGGCGCGGCGGCCTCGGCCGGAGCCATGACCTCGCTGACCCAGCGCAGCTCGGGCCTGGTGCAGCGGCGCACCGAGGCCTCCCGCAACGCCGCGGACAAGGAGCGGGCGGCGGGGGGCGGCGGCGGCAGCGGCGAGGACGAAGCGCAGAGCCGCCGCGACGAACAGGACGACGACGACAAGGGCGACTCCAAGGAAACGCGGCTGACACTGATGGAGGAGGTGCTCCTGCTGGGCCTCAAGGACCGAGAGGTGCGGGCAGGGCGGGGGCGGCCGGCGCGGGGCCCGGGAGTCTCGGGCGTCTGCCCTCCGAGCTCCCGAGCCCTGCTCCCGGGAGCGCCCGGCTGGCCTGGGGCTTCCAGGTCCTCCCTGCACGGACGGCTTGGATTTTCCTTCCCTTCTCCCGCATCGCTCCGTTCATCCCGACTCCCTGGGCGTCTACGTTTCTTTCTCGCCCCTCTGCGCGCGGCCGATAGCCGGTGCAGACCCCAGGTGGCCGTCCTCACCTGGAGACTGCCGGGTAGAGTGAAGCACCTGGCTCCACCAGCTCCCGGGACTCCTGGGTTTTGCAGGTTTTAGGACCTGGGAGGGCTCCACGGATCTGCTTTCTGGGAGATTTAAGAAAAGCTTAAGGTGTACTGTTTGGAATTTTTAAAAATGTCGGTGAGATGCTAATGGAGGCAAAGTTGTTTCACTGGTAAAGTTAAAAGTCCAACAAAATCCTGATGACACCTACTGGAAAATGGCTTTCTAGGTAAACTTACTTTGGGTGAGAGACAATTTTCAGTGTCGCTTTTACATTTTATCAGTTAACTGTTCTCCAGAAAGTATTGCCGTCTTAAGCAATGGCTTTTCCGTGAGATCCTTGAAATGGTAGGTTTGTGATTTCATGAAAGGCTTCATAGCTTTAGGTAAGTTGAAGTTGCCATAGGTATTTCTTTGTGTTCTGACTTGGAAAGAGGATTTCCACCCAAATACCTCGTAAGAATTTTCACAGGTAGAGAAGTTGAAAAAAATGCTACAGTGTACACCTTTTGTATCCACCGCCTGTGTTCTGTCATTAACATTTTGCTGTAATTTTTTATCGCCTTTCTTCCTACAAAAATGATTATTTTTGGAGACTCCAGACTATGGAGAGATGGTTAATCTTAATGGTATTTGGTAAGGTGGTTGCAGAAGCTTGTTTTCTCTCAGCATGGAAACCAGACATTTTGAGAGTCAGATACAAAAATATCTAAGTTATTTTTCTTTTTTAAAATTTATTTTAAAATTATAGTTGACATACAAATTATATTTATTTCAGGTGTACCTAAGTTTTGTTTTGATTGTAAGAATGTTTTGTCAATTCCATGAAGGTGGGCAAAATATTTAATTCTTATGAAACAACTTAGTCTTACTTCGTCAGTACTTATCAGATGCAGGCGAGGTTATATATATGGACTCTTGGTGGGGTCCGGATACTTAGTAATTGAATGAACTAAAGTTTGCCTTGATAGAACTGTCTAGAGAATTTGCAATATCTAGGTTTTCCATTTGCTCAGGTTTTTACTAAGATCACATGAAAAAAGGTTATGTTCTTTTGGCTGTGAAGTGGGCCTAGACTGTATGTGGTATTTCTTTTTGTTCTTCGGAAAAATAAACTAGATATCTAGTGTCCTAGAATTGTGATTTTAGGAAGTATTCAACTTGCCTTTCCTGGCCTTACAATTTATAATCTTGGTAATAAATGTTTTTAAGTTTATAATAAACATCTTTTTCCTTTGGGATGAAAGTAACATTTTAGAAAAAGAAAAAGCCAAGTGAAGAAAGCAAGTTATCCTTATTCCTGAGTGGATATTTTGGTTTTATAGTTTTTGAGACTTCTGTGAGGGTATGTCCTGTGTGTACAACTACACTTAGAAATACTAAAACCAAAACTAGCTTTTGGATTTCTGAGTCACTCTGAGTGAGAAATTATGGGAGAAAAAATAAGTACCTTTTTGTTTTTTTAAGTATGTGTTACTTCAGTGTTTAAGCTAAAGCATATCAACATACTACTTCCCTGGGATGAGTTTTCATGAAGATAACCTAACTAATTTGTTGAAGCTTAATGGTACTTAGAAAATGTAGACACTTTAAAGTTTTTTGGTGGCAAGTAATGGAAACCATCTGTTCCGTTTGTGTCAGGAGTCGCTGTACTTTGCCGTGTCAAGGCCAAGGTCCAGACACTAGTTAATTCTGAGCATTTCTTCCTGATTTCCACAACCACCATAGGGAATTTTCCCCCCTGCTGCAGGCAAGTCCAGGGAGTTGAAGTGGAAGTGGGTGGGATTGGAATTTGGCATTGCTTTAGATTTTGGTATTAACCTACGTTTTTTTTTCCTACCCTCACATCTTATACTAATAACCAGCCCTGTCAACTCATCCATTCATGTAATTCTCTGGTGGAAGTTTCCCCCATGTCTTCAGCTTGTGTCAGTCTTTTTAGGGGGCAGGAGTTACTCTGTTAACTAGAGCGTAGGCATTTATGCTTGTTAATAATTAGATTTTAACTTACTGTATTTGAAACAAACAAGCCCCAGACTTGAGCCATAATAGAAGGTGGGGCAAAAGTAGGTTTACAGTTGTGAGTATGCAAAACAGTTTATTCTTGTATTATGACTTATTAAATACTGTATTTCCATACAAACAGCTGTAAACCCGCTTTTGCCCCATCCTTATATAGTTCAGTAAACTTACTGCTTTAGCTTTTTTATTATTTTAACTCAGCAAACTCAGCATCTATCTTTGTAATAACTAGATACTCTTAAGATATTTAAATTTTAAGGTGAGGCAGATCGTTAGTGGTGGACACATTTTATGTGAGCTAACGTTATTTTAAATCAAAATAACTTAAATTTTGAAATGGTGAAATTAGTTTTACTTTTATAGCTTTTTTCTTTTTAATTCTCACCTGAGGATATATTTATGGATTTTAGAAAGAGAGGAAAGGGGGGAAAGAGTGAGAGAGAAAGAGAAACATTGATGTGAGAGAGAAACATCCATTGGTTGCCTCCCATATGCACCCCCACGGGGGATCAAGCCTGCAACCTAGATATGTGCCTTGACCAGGAATCGAACCCTGGTCTGGTATGTAGGATGACGCTCCAATCAACTGAGACACCTGGCAGGTCTACTTTTACTTTTTAAAAAGCTGAGAATTAGTCTTTTTGAAAATATTTTTTGTTGAATAATAAACCTACAGAAAAGTGCAAATATCATAAATATGGTGGATTTTCATAAGCTGAACACACCTAATACTAGCATCTGGGTCAGGAAACAGAACATGACCAGCTCTCCAAAAGCCCCACTGGATTTCCCTTCTAGTCACTGCCCGGTCCGGAAAGGTCACCATTAGCTTGGCTTTAGAATTCCGCATAAAGTAATTTTGCTGATTTTTGTACTTTGATTTGTGTCTTGCTTTTGTTCAGCATTGTTTGTGAGATTCACTCATATTCTGCGAGGTTGTCATTTGTTATTCTTATTGCATTACCAACTTTTAACACATTTACAATCTACAGTATTTAAAAAGTTACTTTGGCTCACATCCTGACTAGTGTTTTCCCCCTTCCCTGTTTACTGAACAGAAGGCTCAGCTTTCCCGTAAGCAGATAGTCTGGCTTCTTGATCACCTATTCTAGGTGACTCTAAAGTCATTGTGAAAGACACTTTTTAAATTTAAGTATACATTTCAGGTTTGTTTGTTTTTTTTAATTTTAAACCAATGATTTTCCTTTTTTGGCTTTTATTAAAACACAGATGTCCGCATCCTTCCAGGGATTCCTGTGCTCAGTGACACAGGCCACACAAGGATGGCAGATAGGCGTAAACTGGAATTTAACTTCCACACAGTTGGCACTATTTCTGTGATCTGTCTTGTGTTTGAGTGAGGGGGAGGAGCAGCAAATGATCCAGGTGTTTTCCTTTTCCCAACTAGTATTTGCTTTTTCCGTGTATGCCTCCGGTAGTCAGAGTGTTTTCAGAATGCCTCATTGAGAATTACCTCAAATAACTGGTGTCGTGCTTTTATTTTATTTTTAAAAAATTTTATTTATTGATTATAGAGAGAGAGGAAAGGAGGGGGAGCGAGAAACATCAATTTGTTCTACTTAGTTGTGCATTCATTGGTTGATTCTTGTATGTGCCCGGACAGGGTATTGAATCCACGGTCTGGGCGGGACAACTCCCACCACCTGAGCTACCCAGTCAGGGTGGTGTCATGTGCTTCTAAATATCTTTCTTGGTGGCCAATCTGAGTGATTTAAGGTTGGATTTGATTATTTTAAAGGACGAGGTGTAATTTAGAGTGAGTCCGTGGAACACCAAATGTGGAAAGGGGTACCGTAGTCCGAGCCTGAGGTGTATCCTCTATTTTATGTATTTAAGCTCTGAGCCTTCAGCGTCCTCTAAAAAGAGAGAGAAATAGTCCTCTCTCGTGGTGGTTTTGATTGGACTGTTGCAGACATGCGTTTGTTTTACTGCCCACCAGGATTGCCCCGTTTCGTCTTGCTAGGGCAGTCCCCATTGTGTGGGCCCCGGATGCCCAGTTGAAGCATTTACCCCTTCCCTTTTGTGGTGCCACCGGACCTAGACTTGTCCGATCGGGCCCCCGCATCCCTGGGTCACGGCTCTGCAGAGCAGCACAGGCTGTGGGGTTTTTGGAGACCTGTCAAAGTCGAGGCAGTGTGTGTGCCTCAGACCGTTCTCTGACTCGGTTCTGAGAGCACACCGTTCTCTGATGTGGATCTCTGAGCTGCTTTTTCGCGTCTGCTGGTGCTGTCTTTTCCACCCGTTCAGTTTTGTAAGGCACCTTTCAATTTTGTGCGCTTCAAGAACAGTCTAGTAAAGTTTGGTTGTAAAGATAGCCAGAGTCAGTTGCTAACGTTTCTCATGCTTGGAGACAAGAACCCTAATGCAGTATTTTCACTCTTTTTATTCTACCCTAAGTGTATACCTGGGGATACACTCTCATTTAAAATGATGGAACTGACCTTTGTGTGGCTTTTAAACTGGCTCCAAAGATGGATCCCATAGATGGGTTCCATTTTTGGAGTAAGTTTCCCAAGGTCACTACTTTTAAATACAATACTTATCAAGATGCACGATTTTTAAAAAAAATTCTCCTTTTTCTACATGCAGTGATATACGCTATCTAGGCATGTCAAATTTGATGCTTAACATTCAACGAATATTCAGTATTTCAAAATGTGCTAGGATTTTAATAACAAAAGTATCATGAAGGCTTCTGAGTTTTGGAATTTTATGATTCCTTGATAATACAAATAATATTCCCTTCATATTTTATAAAGATTTGAACTTTCTTTTTTTTTTTAAGGTATATTTAAAAATAGGTACCCAAGTATGAGAGATACAGAAACTAAAAAAAATTCATTTTTTTTTAAGATTTCATTTATTTATTTACAGAGAGAGGAGAAGGGAGGGAGAAAGAGCAATGTATGGTTACCTCTCACATGGCCCTCACTGGGGAGCTGGCCCGCAACCCAGGCATGTGCCCTGACTGGGAATTGAACCGGGACCCTCTGGTTCCCAGCCCGCGCTCAATCCACTGAGCTACACCAGCCAGGCGCAATTGCGTGTTTCGTGTGTGTGTGTACTTTCCCAGAGAAAGAGGACATAGCTCTCATCAGACACCCAAAGCATGTTGTGAACCGGAAGGTTAAAGATCACTGAATATTCGGTAACTGTTTTCTTTTCGTTTAAGTTTTTGCTTTGTTTTTTCTTTCTTTTTTCCTCCTGAAAATTGACTAGAAAACTCCAGGTTTCAGGGTAGCAGTGAGTTGGATTTTGAGTTCTTTTGAGGTGAAGCCCGCATTTGTGTACCCTGGCCATCTTGCGAAACGGCGTTCACAAGGCCTGTGACCACCACATCTATAATTCCAACAGTTTCCGTGCTTTCATCAAATATTCATTGAGCTGAGCCCTTGACTGGGTACAAGCACTAGGAAGAAGGTCGCTGTTTTCATTTTAGTTCCCTTGTCGGATGAAAAGACAATCTACTGAATGGAGAAAGGTCATTTGCCAATACTAAAGTACAAAACTAAATTGTGTTGGTGTTTAATAGTGAGTATCTCAGCCTGGCATATAGCTACCACTCAGTATTTATTAAGTAAATCCTGTATTTTCAATTAGGGCAATTTCACCCCTTAAGAGTGAAAATTGGTTCGGGGTAGGGATGGTGGCGGTGGTGAAAAGTTCTTGCCCTTTTTTTGTATAAAGCATAATTACACATACAATATGTAAACAGATTTACAGTGTATGCATCTTACTAAAGTTCCATGGGGGAGAGGGTAATTAGGAAACAAGTCTGAAAAAGTTCCTTTAGGGAGTGATAGTGAAGAAAAAAAAGGTTGAGAACCACTGAAATAAGTTAATTTTGGAAATACAAAGTTTGTGCTTAGCTGAGATTTAGAAATCTTTTTCTCTGATAAGAATTTTTATGTAATAGAATGTCTTGTAGTTCAGTAGTCGGAGGAACAGTTGTAGCATATAGCACTGTGGGAAGTTGTGAGTTAAAGCCTTTGATAAAATGATTTGCGTTGGTTGATAATTTGTAGGTAGACTTTTGTGTTCCCGCACCCACTAGCCCCTGGGAGGACTGGAAATTTAAGCACTACATATAAAGTGCTAGTGGTTATTTTTACTGTGGTTTCATTTCCTATTTCCAGTTTCTTAAATGCTATTGTTAAATATATAAACAAAATAAACTCAGAAGTAACATTTAAAAATTGAACTTAAATTTCAGTGCAGTCTCTGAATTGAGTTTGTCATTTAATTTTTGTATGTATATGCTGTTTATGAAAATTGGAAATAGGTAAAGGGTCCATACATTTAGTTCAGGTCAGCTATTGAACACCTATGTGACAGTCTCTTTGCTAGGTGGTGGGCGACAAAACATTTGATTCTCAGGGAGCATCCAGTCTGTATGGAAGATAGTTGTGCAAATGATTTCAGTAAAAGAACGACTGACTTGAATGGAAGTATGTGTTAAGTGCAGTAGGGATGTAGGGCGAGTGCCTTGGATCTGCAGCAAAAAGATCCCTACTCTTGACTCCCAGCTTTGCCTTTGACTTTAGGATAAACCAAATGATTTGAATTCTTAGACCTTCAGTTTTCCCCTGGGCAAAATGGGCCTACATTTGTGGGCCGTCACATAACTCCTAAATTGTAGAGATCCAGTGAATTGGCCTGTGTATAAGTACTTTGAAAGCTTCGTGGTACTGAACAAATGCAAATGGGTATTTACCTAGCTTAGAAAAGGGAATTAAAATTTATAGTGGTCTTGACAAAAATTTAGTATTTTTACTATTTTAGTATTTCTTGACCCTCTTGTACTTTATATGCTGAGCTTACTGAACATTCCATTCAAATGCAATGCATTTGTCCTGAATATGCCAACCTTTTTTTGAGGGGGCTGCTGTGAAGGGGGTAGTCCCTGGCCCGCCTGCCTGGGAAATCTGGAAATCTGAACTACCACCTGACTTCTTATTTTTAGGCCAACTCCAGGGTCTTCTTCAAACAGTCCTTATAGATACTGCTAACTCTCTGCAGAGTTATCAGAAACCTCCAAACCTCCAAAATGATAAGTGACTCTAAGGACAATTAAAAGCCCACGTAAAGTGCACACCATGGTTGGTGCACCACCAGTGCCAGGCTTCCAGGTGTCTTGAGGCTCCAAATCAGGAAGCTTCAAAAGGTCCCTGGCCTCTTTCGACACCTATGATTACCATTTGTTTCTACTTTTCGATGTTCCCATCTCCTTTTTTAAAAAATATATTTTGCTGATTATGCTACTGTAGTTGTCCCATTTCCCCCCCTTTATTCCCCTCCGCCCTGCAACCCCCTTCCACCTGCATTCCCCTCCTTTAGTTCATGTCCATGGGTCGTACATATAAGTTCTTTGGTTTCTCCATTTCCCATACTGTTCTTAACCTCCCCCTGTCTGTTTTGTACCTATCAATTGTGCTTCTTATTTCTTGTACTTTTCCTCCCATTCTTCCCCCTCCCACTCCCCACTGATAACTCTCCCTGTAATCTCCATTTCTGTGATTCTGTTCCTGTTCTAGTTGTTTGCTTAGTTTGTTTTGTTTTTTTAGGTTCAGTTGTTAATAACTGCGAGTTAGTTGTCATTTTACTGTTCATATTTTTGATCATCTTCTTTTTCTTAGATAAGTCCCTTGAACATTTCATATAATAAGGGCTTGGTGATGATGAACTCCTTGAACTTGACTTTTTCTGGGAAGCGCTTTATCTGCCCTTCCATTCTAAATGATAGTATTGCTGGATAGAGTAATCTAGATTGTAGCTCCTTGCCTTTCATGACTTTGAATACTTCTTTCCAGCCCCTTCTTGCCTGCAAGGTTTCTTTTGAGAAATCAGCTGATAATCTTACGGAAACTCCTTTGTAGGTAACTGTCTCCTTTTCTCTTGCTGCTTTTAAGATTCTTTCCTTATCTTTAATCTTGGGTAATGTAATTATGATGTGCCTTGGTGTGTTCCTCCTTGGGTCCCACTTCTTTGAGACTCTCTGAGCTTCCTGGACTTCCTGGAAGACTATTTCCTTTGCCAGATTGGGAAGTTCTCCTCCATTATTTTTTAAGATAAATTTCTTGCTCTTCTTCTTCTCCTTCTGGAACCCCTATGATTCAGATGTTGAAATGTTTTAAAGTTGTCCTAGAGGTTCCTAAGACTCTCCTCATTTTTTTGAATTCTTGTTTCTTCATTCTATTCTGGTTGATTGTTTATTTCTTCCTTCTGGCCCAAACCGTTGATTTGAGTCCTGGTTTCCTTCCTGTCACTGTTGGTTCCCCATATATTTTCCTTTATTTCTCTTTGTATAGCCTTCACTTTTTCCTCTATTTTGCAACCATATTCAACCATTTCTGTGAGTGTCTTGCTTACCAGTGTTTTGGACTGTGCACCTGGTACGTTGGCTATCTCTTCATTGCTTAGTTCTATTTTTGGAGCTTTGATCTGTTCTTTCAGTTGGGCCATATTTTCTTGTCTCCGTCAGCCAGTTACATAGTAAGAGGCGGAGCCTTAAGTATTTGCCAGGGTGGGGCAACCCATGTGGCTGCCTTGTGGTGCTATTTGTGGGGGACGGTTCCAAGAGGGAACAATGGGCTTGCTCAGCTCTCAGTCACTTACCCCATTACCCAGAAGCAAATTGGGCCCTTCTGGTGCTGATTCCTGGGTGGGTGGTTTTGTGTACATTCTAGGACCCTCTGGGTCTCTCCAACAAACACTCCTTGAGGCTGGAGTTTTCTCCCACCACTGCAACCTCCACAGGTTTTTTCAGTCAGAGGTTTTGAGGCTTTATTTTCTATCACTGGAATGCTGGTTTGTGTGGTCTCTCTCGCTCCCCAGTTGTTTCTTGGGGTTTACCTGTATGCAAATATGGGACCGCCCGATTTTGCCAGCTGCCCCCTGGCCCTCCCTGGCCTTGCTGTTTTCTTTCTGACCTAGCTGCCTGTCTCTGCCCCTCCTACCAGTCTGGATGAATGTTTCTTCTTTAACTCCGTGGTTGTTGGACTTCTATACAGTTTGATTTTCTGGCAGTTCTGGTTATTTTCTGTTTTTAAATTTGTTGTACTTTTTTTGGTTATGCGAGGAGGCAAAGTATATCTACCTCTGCCTCCATCTTGGCAGGAAGTCTCTGATTACGATTCTTTACATCCTGGCCAATATGTATCACTTTCTTTTCTGTTTTGTTTTGATAGTAGCCATTCTAACAGGTATGAAGTAGTATTTCACTATAGTTTCGATTTGCATTTCTCTCATGATTAGTGACTTGAACACCTTTTGATGTACTAATGGCCATTTGTATTTCTTTAGAGAAAATAAATGAGAATAAATATTTTTCCTGAGCTGCCTAACTTGCCCATGTATACTACTAATAAGCCACTGTAATCTGAGGTTACTGTGTGCATGAGCCCTAGTGTGTGTAGTCTGAAAGAGCTTAATGAACACATAACTTAACGAAGAATGAAAGACATTGTACTTTATTTATTTTAAAGATTTTATTTATTTATTTTTAGAGAACAGGGAAGGGAGGGAGAAAGGGAGAGAAACATGAATATGTGGTTGCCTCTTGCACACCCCCTACTGGGACCTGGCCTGCAACCAAGGCATGTGCCCTGACTGGTAATTGAACCAGGACCCTTTGGTTCGCAGGCTGTGCTCAATCCATTGAGCTACACCAGCCAGGGCAAGACATTGTAGTTTTAAACCTCTGATTTCCAAAGTTATTTGTTGTTTATCTGCATGTAAGGATAAGTGGTAAAAAAAAATAGTAAGACCGGAAAATCCTGAAAATTCTAGATTAGTAATATATAGTAATTGATTTTTTTCAATATTGTATTTAAAATTACAATTATGGAAAGACATGAAAGATAAAAGGCACCAAATGGCAGAAATATTTGTTTTTGACTCTGAATTCAAAGTAAATTAGTTGTTTTCTTTTTTAAAACAGGGCTACACATCCTTTTGGAATGACTGTATATCGTCTGGATTGCGCGGCTGCATGCTAATCGAGTTAGCGTTACGAGGAAGGCTGCAGCTGGAGGCGTGTGGGATGAGACGCAAAAGTCTGTTAACGAGAAAGGTAAGAGGTTGTGTGTCCCTTTCGCAGAGTTTGTGCTGCCTGAACATGGGGAGAGCTTCTGCTGATGGATTTCAGGAATCAAAGAGGAAGTTGATTTTAAAGTGAAGTGTTTGTTAAATCATGTTTCTGTATATTTTTTTCGTTCTCGGTTTCCTGGTTCTTTGTGCATAGTGGGGGATGTAATTCACTGTTAAAGCCGCTGGCCTTTGCATCTCATGTTCAGAAAGACTCCAGACATCATCTGCTGCTTCTGAAAGCCGTGCCGTACTTCGCCATGTAGAATCCGCTCCCATGTGTACTGCACTCCCGCAGTTTTGGCCTAACCTTTCAGGAAAAAAATCTTTCGTTTTAATTTTTAAAGTCAATTATTTATTTATTTATATTTAGAAACAAAACTAATTATCCTATTCCAGGGTATTATGTTGCATACAGATATCATTGCTTTCTAGAGTTACACTTTTAACACATGCGCATAAATAAATGAATTAAAAACATTTATGTAGGTACAGAATTAGTATTACCCATGTATAACATGCATCCTTACTTTTCCCTCAAAAATTTGGGTAAAAAAGTACGCATTATACATGGTGAAGTATGGTAATTTGGAAAGACTTGACATAATTTTCATTGTGTTTCTTGGGGGCATGGCATGGTGTTTCAAAACTTTTTTTCCCTTAATACAGTGTCCTAATGCAGTCCAAACAGTTTTAGGTCAGAATGGAATTTTTTTTTATTGATATGCTGTAGAGAGTAATAATGCCATAGGAAAGAAAGCCATTGATGATTCTTTATAGGTATATACAAAGTAAATATGGTATAGCAGAAAATATTTTTCATGGGACTTTAAAATTCATTCTTGTCTGGGCATTTAAAGTAAAGTCAAATGAGCTGACATAAGATTAGTTTTAAAATTGCTGTTTTAGATAACTATATTGTAAAGCAGAGTATAATTTTTTTTCACTTTACTGTGCAACCACAGACTTATGGAGGAAAAGACCTTAAGAATCTGCTGCTGTAGTTATTGATGAAATGTACACACAGGTCGCTAGTAATTATAGTAGTTATAAGTAATTTTGCGTTAATCTTATGGATCCCAGACCTGAAGAGAAAATATATTGATGCTGTTTCTTTGTACTGATATTGATACTTTGTGTGGCAACAAGACCAGTTCTGTGTTGGTTATCAACAACATTTTTTTAGTGCTAAGCGTGCCGTGCCTCGAGCCTGACCTGGAGATACAGCGATGACCAAGACACGTGTCCCCTGCCTGTGCGGGCTTCTCGCTTCCGTCGATGTGCTTTGGGGATCTTAGTTAAGTAGGTAGTTGATACATCGTTTGGAAAAATACTTGAGTGTGATTTAATTTACACACTTAAACCAGTTTTCTTTGTAGCTGTCCTGTTTTCTTACATGCTCCATCAGAGAAAACTTAGCAGTATTAATCTTCAGATGTTAAAATATATCATATAACTCCATTAACTCCATTAAAATTCACTTTGTGTTCCAGTCCGGGTGAGTTATGCTTGGGATTTCCTGTGACAGTTTTATTACTTTCAACCCTCTGTTTTCTGGATCTAATATTTTCTTCCATCCTTACAGGAGGAAACTGTTTGGAGACTTTGCATTCCTGTAGATGCTACTTCAGTTTTATTTAACAGTTTAGTTTTACTTGACTGGCAATAGAGCATTATATTTAAAGTATTTTTCTGTAGAATTTTTGAAGGTGTTTCCCATTTTCTTGTAGTTTACAGAGTTGTGGTTAAAGTTTGATGCCCTTCTGATTTTCATTCTTGATATGAAATCTGCTTTTTTCTTTCTGGAAGCATTTGGGATCTTCTCTTTACTCTTGGCGTTCTGAAATTGTATAATTTGCCTTGATGTGAGTCTTTAAAAGTTCATTATGCATGCACTCTTTCAATTCGAAATGTGTCTTTTGGTTTTGAATAGTTTTCTTACATTTCTTATATCTTCTGCCCTCCACTTTCTAGTACTCTTGTTAGTTGGATGTGGGCCTTTTGGCTACTCTTTTTTCTTTTTTCTTTCTTCTGCTTGTGTATTGTGCAGTTTTATTGAGATGTAATTGACATTCTCTGACTTCTCTTATCGGTAACCCTCTGTTGAGCGTTTTTTGTTGTGGCTCTTGTGTTTTTATTTCCAGGAGCACTTTCTTGTTTTTTATCATGGCTTTAAAATCTCTGATGATACTATGGCTTTTCTGAAAGTTTCCTTTGTGTTGTTATGTGTGTTTCATCAAAGTTCTTATTTCCTTTCTTTTTTGGTTTCTTTTTTTTTTTTTTTTTAGATTTTATTTATTTATTTTAGAGAGAGGGGAAGGGAGGGAGACAGAGAGGGAGAGAAACAGCAATGTGTGGTTGCCTCTCACATGGCTCTCATTGGGGACCCGGCCTGCAACCCAGGCATGTGCCCTGATGGGGAATCGAACTGGGACCCTCTGGTTCCCAGCCCGTGCTCAATCCGCTGAAGTACACCAGCCAGGGCTTCTTTTTTGGTTTCTTTGCTGATGAAGGCTTTCCCTCAAATATCTTGTCGCCCTTGGTTATCTGTTCAGATTGAAGGAGACTTCCTCCTCCAAAGGTGGGGAATAAACAAAATAGAAATTACAGGTATAGGCACAGAATATTTGCCAGCGGGCTACATGTTACTGAATTTTATTAAGGAGTTTAGAACTTACTCGGAGTCAGAAGAGTTTTAAGCAGAAACAGTGGAATGCCATGATAAGATTTGTCTTATGTAAAGATCATGGAAGAGAATGGATTGAAAGGGTTAAAACTAGCGAGGGAACTTAAATTAATCCACGTGAAAGATAACCAGGTTAGGTAGACTAGAATAGTTGCAGAGTTGATAGAGAAAAGTGGTCCCTCTGAGACAGATTAGGGGACAAGATTTCATGAGAAAAAAGGTCTACTTGTACCCAGGCTATTGGGACCGTGATGTAAAACCACTCAGAGTGGGTCGGGCGGCCATGAGGTGGGCACTGAGGCTTAGACTGCACAGATTTAAGGAGCGAGTGGGAAGTAAGAAGTGGTGTGGCCTGACCCCAGTATATAGACATACAGCTTTTTCTCCCTAGGTTCTCCTTTTCTCCTGTTCTCTCTGACCCCCTTACCGAAAGCATGGTCTCCAAGAGCACTGTCCGAAGAACTTTCTGCCATGATGAGAATATTCTGTATGTGCACTGTCCAATATGATAGCCACTGGCCACATTTGTCTGTGAGCCAGACGCTTGAAATGTGACTAGTGCAAATTGGGACGTGCCGTGAATAAAAACACATGCTGTATTTCGGAGACTTACTATGGAATAAGAAGGATGTAAACTTTCTCAATTTAAAAATACTTACTGCAGCCCTGGCCGGGTGCTCACTTGGTTGGAGTGTCACCCCACACACCCAAAGGTTGTGGGTTCGATCCCTGGTTGGGGTGCGTATGGGGGGCAACTGATTGATGTTTCTCTTTCACATCGATGTTTCTCTCCCCCCACCTTCTGTAAAATCAATAAACGTATCCTTGGGTGAGGATTAAAAATAAAAAAATTAATTGCATGTTAATATTTTGGCTATAATGGGTTAAGTCAAATATATTAAAATTCCACCTGTTTTTTTCTTTTTTACTATAACTACTAAAATTTTTAAAAATAGATTTGTGTTATGCATTTGTGGTTCTTAATATATTTCTATTGGGCCACACTGTCTCAAATGGATATTGTATGTACATTTCAACCTTCAGAAGATAGTTACATTTTTTGAACAAAAATGTAAAGGACACATTGTTGAGAACAAATTTAAGAGAGGACTGTTGCATTTAAAAAATAATGCTCTTAAATTTCATAACATTTTAATAGCTTAAATAGAGTAATAGAACAGATTTAAATTTGATATTATACAATATAAACTAGAAATTTGTTGCTGAGGCAGCAGGAACATTAGTGAAGGCTCTAGGGGCCTGTTGCTGGGCTAGAGCTGTGTAGCGTTTTTCTGTCCGTCCCCCAGGTCTGGGTCTCTCCACTGCTGAGCTGGATTCTGAGACAAAAGTCTGCACTATTTAAAAATTTTATGTCATCAAGCCTATTGGTGTTTTCTTTAAGTTGTCAGAACTTTGAAAAAACCTTTCTCACCTTCCAAACTCTATTTCATTATATAAATCTTTATGTTACTGTGGTGTAAGCTCTGAGGAGTTGTCTTACTTAGTTTTTACTGTTCATTTAGTAGACAGTTTTAATAACATTTATTGACAGATTTATTTTTCTACTGATTAAATGCTACCTTGTATCATATACTGAGTTTTTACATACAATTGAAACTCTTTCTGGAGCTAATACATGTTTAAAAAATGAATTTATGGGTAAATAGCCCAAGGTCGAGTAGTGAAAGTAATTATGGTTAGTGTAAACTGTTCTAGCACTTTGCTTTACTAATTAAGCTTATTTTTATTCATGAATGTAGCTAATCTGCTTAGGTTAAATGTTGGATTTTCTTAATATAGAAGTAATTTAAAATCTGAACTTTGATATTGAATGTACACTTGGGGCTTTAGCCACAATGAATTATTTGCATAATTAAGTTTTTCATTTAAAGAGAACAAGTCTCTTTAGGATTCTGTGGGTCATTTTTTTCTTAATGCTTACATTTTAGGTGATCTGTAAGTCCGATGCCCCGACAGGGGACGTCCTTCTGGATGAAGCTCTGAAGCATGTTAAGGAGACCCAGCCTCCAGAAACAGTCCAGAACTGGATTGAATTACTTAGTGGTAAGTTTCTGTGTGTAAACTAAAAATTGGATTCTGTTAAAAATTTTTTTTTGTACAAATTTAAAATGCTTTGAAAAGAAGCTTAGACAAAATGGCCAAGAGCTTGTTTTGTAATTTAGGCGTAAGTTGTAAGATGTCAGTCACTGAACAGGGAAAGCGGTGGTTTTTAAAATTTCATGCCCTTTAACAAGACTGAGCAGGCGTTGAATGAGATGTTACTACCCTCCTGCAGAGCTCCCGTCGCTCTTCAGCAGAACTGCCTCATCTCTCTTGTTCTGGGCAGGCTAGGTTACACTTTGGTAGCAAACGGCCCCTAGGCCTCAAAGGCTTGAAACGGTGGTTTATTTCTCAGTCATGCTCTCAGTCTGTCCTGGCCGCTCCACTCCCCCTCCGACAGGCCGGCAGGTGGAACTGCCCCCGCCTGGAGCACGCCCGTCTCTGGTGTAAAAGGGGGAAGAGCATGGCAGGTCTCTCAGGCTCTTCAGTTGCTGCTCAGAAATGACGGGTTTCAGGTTTCATTGCATACTGAGTTATTCGTGTGTTTGTCTAATCTAGGTGGAGAGCGCCTGCAGGACAATAGGACCCAAGTTTCTTGTTCTTCCTCTCTACTCTTAACATAAAACATACCCTGCACACAGTGGACCCTTGAACAGCGTGAACGCCGTGGGTTCGCTTATATGTGACAGTTTTCTGTGGATGCTGTGAATGTATTTGTTTTCCCTTAGGACTTTATTAATAACATTTTCTTTTTCTGGCTTTATTGCAAGAATACAGTATATAATATAGCATAAAATAAAATATGTGTTAATCATCTTTATGTTATTGGTAGGGCTTCTGGTCAGCAGGAGGCTATTAGTAGTTAAGTTTTGGGGGAGTCAAAAGTTATATGTGGATTTTCGACTGTGCAGGGGTCAGCGCCACTACCCCCTGTGTTGTTTAAGGCTCAGCTGTACACCACGTATTGTTATTTCATTTCGTGTTTAGACTATCATTGCTTAGCATAACTGTTTTAGACACGTGGACTTTGTTAGAGATTGGTAATTAATGTGGTGTCATTTTTTCACTTACTAGAGTTTCTAAAATAATAGTCCCTATTAGGATGTTCTCTTAGTAATAAAATTTTTAGCTTTGCATGTTTATTTAAAAATTGAATACATACTACATTATTAGCTGCTAGGGCAATAATGGGTACTTTATACTTAGGGCAGGATTCATTCTTCTTTTTGATAGAGAACAGGTCGTTTTGATAATTTTGAAATTTTGGTTTTGACCACCCTCTTGTAGATGTGCTGGTAAAGCTTTACCTTCTTTCTTTTTTTGTTGAATACTGTATTTATTTATTTTTAGAGAGAGGGGAAGGGAAGGAGGAAGTGAGGGACAACGTCCATTGGTGGCCTCTCCTGAGCCCCCAACTGAGTACCTGCCCCGTAACCCAGACATGCGCCCTGACCTGGAATTCAACCTGTGACCTTTTGGTTCACAGTCTGGCCCTTAATCCACTGAGTCACACTAGCCAGGGCTACTCTTTCTCTTCTTTGTGCTTATGAGATTGCCGATGTCTTAACTGATCATTTCTTCTGCAGGAATCTTTTAAAATTACTTTTCCCATTCTTTGAGAATTTGTTGGGTTAAAACTAGATAATACCGTCCACAAGTCCACTTACTCAACACATACCAATAGAGCATGTCACTGTGCCCAGCTCATTGTCACCCCTCTCTGGTTAGCCACCTTCTACTTATGCCTGTTGGTGACATGTGGCCATCTGACAGACTCAGCGATTAACATCAACTGTATATGTTAAATATTAACACAGACAGTTATTTTAGAAAAAAGTGGAAGTGCTAATAACTTGTTACTGTACCCTGATGGATCACTTTGTACATCCTTTGAAGATCACAGACCTAAGCAGTCTTTGGGTCAAGCTCATTTTGTGATGCCATTGTTGACCATCTCGGTTACTGCAAATCAGATTTTGTAATTAGGTTCTCAGCTGGCCAGAAGGAGGGTTTCTCAAAGTTTACCTGGGGTAGGGAGATACCCAGGGGTTAATTTTATTATTACTTACACTGCATCATACATACTAAACCTACTGATACATTGTGAACATTATTTATAGGTGTGTATATCTCCTTAACTTAAAAATTAATATACACATATTTGAGGCAAAGACTTAAAAATGTTTAACAATGTTTTTAAGAACAAAGAGCTTCTGGCTCTGGCTGGTATGGCTCAGTGGATTGAGCGTGGGACTATGAAGCAAAGGGTCGCCAGTTCGATTCCCAGTAAGGGCACGTGCCTGGGTTGTGGGCCAGGTCCCCAGTAGGAGGTGCATGAGAGGCAACCACACACTGATGTTTCTCTCCCTCTCGTTCTCCTTCCCTTTCCTTTTCTCTAAAAATAGATAAAATCTTTAAAAAAGAGAGAGAGAGTAAAGAGCTGCTGACTTTCTGAAATCTTAAGGCATGTAGTTCATCAGCTTGGTCACAAGGTGTCACCAGACTGCTGGATTTCTGAACAGCTGCTTTTAGTTTTGTAATTTAATGTCAAGGGAGACAAGTTTTTTGTAGTAAAATTATGTAGGTAGACGTTCTACTGAGGTAATTTCTGGGCAGAGGACATAACCTTTGAGGAACTTTTCCTTTCTGTATATACCATAGTTTGCCATGTATAAGGTTCACCCTCGTTTTTGGCCCAAACTTTCAGGGGAAAAAAATCTTTTGTATTATGGTATATAGATACGGAATTAGTACTACCCCCATATAATGCACCTCCTTATTTTTCCCTCAAAAATTTGGGCAAAAAGTGTGCATTATATATGGCAAAATACTGTACTTCTCTCAATTTTCTTTACAAAAACATGAATAAGTAAAATCTGTACATTTTAAATTTGCTTTTTAACTTAATAAAGTCTTTTCATATAAACAGTGAATAAATTAGGGACTGATGAATAATAATATGGATTATAGTAACATCTTCTAATCTGGAATTTTTTTTTTTTTTAAGATTTTATTTATTTTATTTTTAGACAGAAGGGAAGGGAGGGAAAAAGAGAGGGAGAGAAACATCAGTGTGTAGTTGCCTCTCACATGGCCCTCACTGGGGACCTGGCCTGCAACCCAGGCATGTACCCTGACTGGGAATCGAACCAGTGACTTTTGGTTCGCAGCCCGTGCTCAATCCACTGAGCTACACCAGCCAGGGCTATTAAAGGTATTTAAAAAGGTATTTAATATTCTGCTTAAATTGAAACAGCTGTATTTTCAGTAGCTCGCATAGGTTAAACCTTTATTGTATCTTTTCTTTACTCATCCAGCTACCCTTCTCCCAACCCATTTTATACTGGTTTCTTAAAGTATGCTAATCTCAGGAGTGAGTTTATTCTTTGGGTTTCGCCTACTTTGATTCTTTTAAAATAAAAAGCAGAAATGTCAGGATACCGAGACACTTTGACCACTCAGTTATTTTTCGGGGGTTGCCAAAAGTAGTATTAAACCTTTGTATATTACAGTTTTAGCCTTCTACTTAAGAGATTTCTTCATTCTTTCAAATACTTGAGGAGATCTGAATAACATTTTTGTTGAAGTGAGCACACAAAGTTTGCCGTTTTCC
The DNA here is from genome assembly GCA_004026765.1 of Micronycteris hirsuta. Taxonomy (NCBI): domain Eukaryota; kingdom Metazoa; phylum Chordata; class Mammalia; order Chiroptera; family Phyllostomidae; genus Micronycteris; species Micronycteris hirsuta. Next base: position 127,060 of record PVJI01003240.1, read on the forward strand.
AGGGAATTGCTACAAAAGAAGATGATGTCTAATTCCCTTTTTATTACTTCCTCTGAGGCAGGAAGGATTGCCCATAAGAACATGTAGCCTTAAGTGGAACACCTTATTTGAGGGTGGGTCTGTCTGTGTTCAGTCTCTTCTCATTTTTAGTAGCAACACTAAAATGTAAGTTAGCATATTTTGGAATTGAGAAATTTCTTACAGCAACTTCATAAGCATTACTTGTTCCTTTGGTTACAGTATATATGATTTAATTGTGGATAAGTTGTAGATATACCTTAGTATGACTTAAATACAATAAACAGTAAGTCATACTGCTGATCCCATTTATTTCCCATGCAAAAGAAAAACTTACTGTATAGCAGCACTAGGGGGATTTCGTTTTGTTTTTAGGTCCGCAAAGAGAAATTTAACTATGGGCTTCTCAGAATAATCTTTTTTTTTTTTTTTTTTTAAAGGAAACTGCT